>JBBMEG010000024.1:12048872-12076439 GCA_037832605.1 Cyclanthera cordifolia
CCAGAACAAAAAAAAAAAAAAAAAAAAAAAAAAAAAAAAAAAAAAAAAAAAAAAAAAAAACTCACTCTAAGAATTTCAAATATTAACATGAGTTTTCTTTTATCATATAACATCAAGGTACTATCGATTACGATTGATCTTGTTAAGTCGATAAAGAGAGATAACACAATTTATCATCTTTATTTTTTTATTTTTATTTTTTTGAAGTTACAATATTTGTGATGAAGAATTCAAACTCGATCGTGACATCTTGGTCATCAGATCAACACTAATATCGCTAAATTATTGCACTTGTTGGCATTATTCAATTTTTTTTAAACAATTATAAGCATATTGGTCTATTGATGAAAAACATTTTAATTCGATTCTTTCTCATAGGGATTTGTTTTTAATCTAAGGGGTTACTTCTTTATATAAACAATTAACAAGAAATTTAACTTGGTATTATATTTGAATGTTTATTTACATATATCATGCTAAAGTAACAACTAATTAAGTAGTATGACCAACAAAAATTAATAGTTCGATCGACATAAATTTGTGTTTAATGTTTTAATTACTATGATAGCGTTTGGTGTTAGATTATTTTAACCTTATGAGTGATTATATTCAATGCATAGTATCAAAATGGTTGGTTACTTATTGGTTTTGGTTGATTGGTTATAATAGAATTCAAACCCATCATTACTCGTTCAATTCTAAAAATTGATATATACTTTTTACTTATTTTTTAAAAAATATAATTAAATTTTTTTTTTTTTTTTTGAGATTACAACAATTGGGGGCGGGAATTCGGACCCGAGACCTCATAGGTCTTCGTTGTTCACTAATACCGTTTAGCTAAAGCTCTTTTGGCTAATTCAAATTTACTTAAACAAACTAAATATCGAAATAACAAAAAAACATCCAAAAACTTGTTTTTGATTTAAAATTTAGTTGAGATTCAAATGAAATCATTTTATCAAAACTTGAATAGAAATAAATTTAAATTTCAAAAAACAAAACGAAACGTAGGAAAACAAAAAAACAAAAGTACAAAACAAGTACATCAATCTTTTTTTTTTCTTTTTTTTTTTTTTGAAGTTACACATGCATAGATTTTGAATAAGCGACAATCTTTATAGGATTCTCCAAGTTATTAAATAAAAGGCAATTCTCGAACAATCGAAGAATTACATATGAATGTTCTAAAAGAATTAAATTTTGTGAATCGAAAACTCAACATTAATACGAAACCCTTATGAATACATAATATTCTCCAAAAATTGGGCAATTAAAGAATAGAGTTTTTTTTTTCTCAAAGAAATGAAAGAAAAAAAAAAGCTATTGAATTAATTGAAAAACATTGTACAAAAGGAATTCTAAGTAGAAATTCTTTAAGAACTTGAATTTAATGATTTCAAATAATAATAATAATAACTTGAATTTAACATTTTCATTTTCAAACTTTAAATTCCATAGACCATAGACCTTGTGTGATCAATTTTGTAATGTCTTTCTATAAAGATTATTCAAATAAATATTTATATTGTCGAATAATTCTATCTCGTTAGTAATGTCCTGATGTTTAAGACGTCACAAGTTCGAGTCTCTCAGCTCTATTATTGTGACTTTACCAAAAAAAAAAAGTATAGCCTATGAAATTTACAAATTAAAATGAAATGTTAAACCTTGATAACTATTTAATCTGTTGTGTTTAAAAAGTAAATTTATTAATACTTATTAGGTTAAAATATCATTTTGATCAATAAACTAACGTGTTTGAATTGAATAAGAGATATCGGAAGAAATATGGGTTTAGAAAATTTGTCTGTTGTTGTTATTCTATTATGCCTTTGATTCTTTCTCACCGAGAAGAACACAAAAGTATAAAATAATATAAATATCAATTATTGGGTGGAAATAATTTAATTTATTTTTCACAAAGTTAAAAGATAGGATACAAATAAAAATAATTATTAATGTAATTAAATTTTAAAATATTAATATTGTGATGTAAGAAAATATACAATAATTATATATATTAATTTTTTAGGAAAGAAAATTCATAATTATTTTTTAAATTTATTTAATTTTGTAAGTTTCCTAAATTTAGAGAGGTGGAGAATTAGGGCATGAAAGAAGGCAAAAATGGTAGCCATCCAAATGCCACACTCTCTATTGAAGAAGAGTGTTGGCCTTCCACCGTACATTTTGTGAACTGGATGCCAAAAAAAAAAAAAAAAACAGAGCATAAAATTAAATAAGATGAAGATGAAGTTTAATTTTTTTTTTTTTTTTTTTGCTATTATATATATTTTTTAATATGGGATTAATTTTAAACGTTTCGGAAATTTTAAAGATCAAAATGAAATATTTGAAAGTTCAAGATTTAAATTATACAAACCAAAAAGTCTAGGGACTAAAATTGAACATTTAAAAATTTAGAGACCAAAATAGAATTAGAGGATTTCATGTTGATTAGCCTTTGCAATACAGTCTATAAAATTATTTCTAAAGGTTGAGGATCTCAAATATCCCACATCGGTAAGGTGAGGAGTCCTCTAGCCACATATAACACATGGTGGGCTACTCCTCTCATAGTCAATTGGTTTTGAGATGGATGCCCACACTTTCTAACATGGTATTGGAGCCTATTCAGATCCGAGTCAAGATTGGTGAGCCCCGAAGTATAAGAAAAATTATCCTTTTGATTCTTAGGTTGTTGTATCATTTTAGTTTGGTGACTGCGTCTAAAAAAATGAACACTTTTATCAATATTTTAATAATGTTCATTTTAATCCTATATTTGAAATATAGTTCCTATTTGATTACTATATTTCAAAATTGAACACTTTTACATTTCAATAATGCTTTGTACTAAAAAAAAATTATTTTGTTAATTGTATTTGCCCAACAACAATCTTTTTTTTTTTACAATATAATTTTTATTTTTAGTTATGATTTGATAAAAAGTGCCTACATTTATCGTGCAAAAGAACCTAAAAGAACAGTAGCTTAACGACATTAGTGAACATCGAAGAATCATGTAGTTACGGGTCCGAATCTTCCCACCTCCAATAGATGTAATCTTTAAAAAAAAAAAAAAACAACAACAACCAGAGCATTTATTCAAAGATATTAATATGTATCTATGAACTAAATGATCATACATTAAAATCTTCCAATTCTCACTTTTTTTAACAAAAAAAAAAAAAAAAAAAAAAAAAAAAAAAAAAAAAAAAAAAGGTTTGTGTCTTCAACCAATCTAAATTTGAGAAAATATTGAAAATTTCACTCAGTTTAGTGGTCTAAATTTTACTTCTTTTAGTTTGGTAATAATTTAAAAAAAAAAATTAATTGTTTGAATTTATGATTTTTTTTTTTCTTTTTTTGAGCAATTTGTTCAAAAAATCTATCAGTGTTCTATAAATATAAAGAAATTATTACAAGTAACAGCTCATTCATCTATTATTAAGAAAAAAAAAATTAACGGACTTTTATTTATTTTTCAAAAATTTCAATTTTATTCATCAGCTAATATTGAAGATCAACAAATTGATTAAAATTTATTAATCTAAGACTATCCCTTAAACTAGGGTATACATTAAATTCATCAAAAATTATAATTTTCTACTAAATAATAAATATTTTTAGAATTACCCGTCAAAAAATAAATAAATAAAATTAGTATTTACTAAATACTAGTATCGAGGGTGAACGT
Organism: Cyclanthera cordifolia; assembly: GCA_037832605.1. NCBI lineage: Eukaryota > Viridiplantae > Streptophyta > Magnoliopsida > Cucurbitales > Cucurbitaceae > Cyclanthera > Cyclanthera cordifolia. Next base: position 12,052,576 of record JBBMEG010000024.1, read on the forward strand.
TAATGCATCACTACTATCAGCCGAGCTATCCTCTCTTTGATCACAATACACTTATTTAATCATTTATTTTCAATTATCAATGTATGACACAATAAATAAGATTTCTGATATTTTATCTACTACATCGGTTGAACGTAGTCATGTGTAATTATATTGTCACGTAGTACAGTATAATATATATCAAGCAATACTAGTTTTAATTACTCTTCAAAACTACATACAAAACAAGCGTTTGATTGTAATTATTACTTTTAAATACTCAAAATAAACATTAATTATAAATACTCTTGAAGTCTCAATCCAAACACGTCTTAATATTCGTTCTCGTACCACGTGTCGGTTGAACCACGTTTCGCATTGGATCTCAGTGATATCAACCATGTGAAATTTTTTTTATTATCACGTGTCTCTAGATTGACAAATTCGAAATTTTCTACTATTATTTTAATGAATAATGTTGTTGGAAAGTGTCCAATCGTGTTTTTAAAAATGAAATATTTTATTATTATTATTATTATTATTATTATTTTATTTTATTTTAGAGATAGTAAAATATTTTGTGTGTTCTAAAATTGTGAGTTTCTTTTTTGGGTTCGGTAAGGATTCTAGGATCTATATTTATTTTCTTTCTAAAAAAAAAAAAAAAAAAAAAAAAAAAAAAAACTTAGTAATTCCAAAGTTTGATTTGTTAATTAGTTTATTTTAAATTTAGTTTTGTTTTAACTCTTGAATGTTTAATGAAAGAAAATATTAAAAAGTGTGTTAGAATAGTATGATTATATTAGGATTAAGGTTTGGTTTCAAAAAATAAAAATAAAAGAAAAGAGTTTAGGATTAAGGTTATTTCAAAAAAATAATAATAATAATAAAAAGAAAAAAAAATTAGGATTAAGGTTGATTAATTAGGATTATTAATATTAGTGTTGATTAATTATGATTATTAATATATTAGTGAAATGTTAATGGGATTAGTATTTGAATAGGTTAGGATGTCTCGTATGTATATTATTAGGAATGTATTTCATGTGTGATTTCATTATTATCTTCTTAAACAACTAACTGCATTTAAATGAGTTATTATAACAACTAAAAAACCCACAAATTTTTAGTCACTCAAAAGTAATCGGTTCAAAACCACTCCTAATCGTTTGAATCTAGCATGCACATTGGTAAATATATTGTGAAATTAATAATAATTGAATTATATTCAACAAACTTAATAATCTTAATACAACATGTAAATATATTTCTAAAATTTATAAGTACACAGAAGTATGTTATTCACATTTTTTTGAGCTAAGTGACTAATTGAACAAAAAATTACATAACTTACGCAGAAATAACTAATTTTCAGTATATAATTGTCATTGTTTACAATGACAATGATTAATCAATCTTTAGAATTTATGAAAACATAATAACTAAGTTCTAATTTAGTATGGTCGCATTGGTTTCATTGTTTAATGAAATTCAATTCAACTCCACGATCATAGGTTCGATCACGAGAATTGTTATTTGTAATCCCTAAAAAGAAATTATAATATAGTACATATTAAATTGTAGTTATTTTTTCCTTAATCTTTGTTTCTCACCACAAAGATTCCATAAAATTAAGTCAAATTAGGAAACAAGAAAAGGGAGTAAAAGAATAGTTAGAAATGTGGGGGGTGGATAGATGTAAAGTAGAAGCAAATAAAAAAAATGCCTTGCTTTTCGTGCGTAGAAAGACGGCTAGAAGTGGCAGAGTGGCATTTGCCCAAAGAATTTGGTGAGCAACCCCCCAAATCCCTTTAAAATCACACCTTGTTTCCAAAATCTTCATTTAAATCCATCCCTAAATTATTCGTTCAAGAACAGTGAGCCCTAGGTTTGTGCTCTCTCTCTCTCTCTCTCTATCTCTCGTTTTTGTTCTTCCATTTGAGCTGCTTCATTGCTATGATCACTTGTTTAAGGGTTTTGATTTTGTGGGGTTTGATTATTTTTCTTATTCAATGCTCTGAAAATGATGGGTTGGATTTTCATTTGCTGATCCTTTAATGAATTTTGCTTTTGGATCGGTTGGATCTTTGTTTTTAGGGGAATCAGATCCGGGAACAAGTTTTTGGTTCCTTGTAATATTCTGCTCTTTTTTTCTTTTTTTTTTTTGCTGACTTTTGAAGGAATCTTTGACAGTGATCTGTTTTACTTTTACATGTCATGCGTTTTGTTCTTTCTGTTTTGGATTTGGTTGATAGATATTGTTGTTTGTGAAGTTTAAGCTTAAACCCATCCAGGTTTTCCCTAATTGAATCTTGTTGTGCAATTTGAGCTAATTATTGTGTAATTTTTGTCTGGCTTTTGATAGTTACATTTCTTATCCAGTTTTGAGTAATGAGTATAGTTTTATTTGTAACTGATAACACTCCATTTGGGGGTTATTTTGGTCGTTTTGTCCTTGCTTTTAACATTGAATTGCGCGTAAATTGTGTCAGTTTTGAGAAATCAGCAACCATGTGATGTGTATTTGAATCATTATGAAGTTATGGCAGTTGAGAATGTATGCAAGATTACGCTATTTTTGATGATTTTGATGTTCTTTCCAGTTTTTTGTGTTAATCTTATTTATATCATTTACTTCTGTTTATTATAAGTTATTCTGTCGAAACTAGTCCTCAGTGAAAGATTGTTAGATTAGTTTTAATCTCTCTGTTATGGCTTCCCTATAAGTTGAAACATCGCCCCTCTGGTTAGTTTTAACCAAATAAACCAACTTAACGAATACTACTATATTCATTATATCCAGGAAGTTATTAATAAGGCGGTTTCTTTGAATTTTGTGTCCTGCAGCTTCGAATATGAATTCTGGATGCTGGCACGTTGAGAAAAGATCTACTCTTCGAATCGATTCGTTTAATGGAGAGGAGAATGTGCAGGAAACCGGCTGTCTTTCCATCATTGTGCTTGGAGCTTCCGGAGATCTTGCTAAAAAGAAGACATTTCCAGCTCTCTTCCACCTTTTTGCTCAGGTTTTTTCTTTTCCCATTCGTATTGAAGGATAGAATTGATCATAACTTAACTTTAACATGCGTTGATTTTCTTAGAAGTCGTAATAACATTTCCATCGTGCCTATTTTTTTTTCCGAAGGATTTTCCTATATTCATTATAAGGTGTGTTGAAGGTTTTTGAAAGAGAATTTGACAACCTGGATGAGTTTGAGGCTTATGTTGTGTTCAAATGAAGGGCGTTGTTTTTCCTCCAATAACTATTTAATTGTTCTTTATTTATTATTATTTTTTTTTTAAAATTTATTTTATTTTATTTTTTAACTTAATGGATGTTCTTAGGGGTTCCTACAATCAAATGAAGTTCACATTTTTGGCTATGCGAGGTCAAAAATTTCTGATGATGATCTAAGAAACCGCATACGTGGGTAAGTTATGGAGCCTTCTTTGGATTTAATCTTACTGCCATTCTTTGTTTGATTGAGTATACTTACCAAAATCTTTTTCTTTTTTTTTGATATCCGTGACTGTCTGGGCCAGCTTGCGCGTACCTCGACAATTGTCACGGGAACTGCTTGACCCTACAACATTTGGATGTCAAGGAAACCCATAGGAAATTAGTTCCTAGATAGGTGACCACCATGGATTGAACCCATTATCTTAAACACCCTAAGGCCCTTCTTGACCAATAGGCCACTCCAGGGTGGTTACCTACCAAAATCATTGAGTTATAATGCAATCATTCGCGACCGTTGTCTTCATAATCAATCACTAATGTACTCAACTTCTATTTACTTTACTTTTAATGTAGTTAACAACTCTAGATCTTCTTTGATATTTCAATGGATTGTGTTTATCAAGCATTTTTTCCCATTGTTATATCTAATATAATTCACATCGACTTAGCTGTCATTAGAGATCGCTCAATATGAACAATGGTTGCAGGTATCTCGTGAAAGGCAAAACTCATGACACAGAGAAGTCAGAAGAAGTTTCCAAGTTTCTTCAGTTGGTTAGTGTACCCTATTTACGCACGATTATTGTCTAAGTATTGGCATTAAAATCATGAAAGTAATGACTTCTGCAGATTAAATATGTAAGTGGTTCGTATAATTCCGCGGAGGGTTTTCAGAAGTTGGATAAAGAAATCTCAGAGCACGAGGTTTCTAAAAATAGTACAGAGGGATCATCTCGCAGGCTGTTCTATTTTGCACTTCCTCCATCGGTATATCCATCTGTCTGTAAGATGATCAAGCATTATTGCATGAATAAATGTAAGCTTCAAGTGTAGATTATTTCATGATTGGCATTTGTAGATTATTCAAATATTCATCATTCAAGCATGTTTAATCATTTTTTAGCTGACCTTGGTGGATGGACTCGGATTGTTGTGGAGAAACCTTTTGGCAAAGACTTGGATTCTGCAGAAAATTTGAGTTCCCAAATTGGAGAATTGTTCGACGAACCACAAATTTATCGTATAGATCACTACCTGGGGAAGGAGTTGGTTCAAAATTTGGTAATATTCACCCAAATAAGATATTATTTATTGTCTTTGGTTTTGAAAATGGAAGCCTTATGTATTTTCTTGCTTGATCTGAATTTGCAGTTGGTACTTCGGTTCGCAAACCGTTTTTTCTTACCCCTTTGGAACCGTGACAATATTGATAACGTACAGGTGAGAATTTATGTTTCATTTGTTTTTTTTATATATATAATCATTTGCTAAGGTGTTTATGTTGAATCGTGTTAAATCACCGGTTAACTTAAAAAACTTAAGCTTATGAGTTGGAGTAAATATAATTATATCAACCTACTGTTTACTATAAATTCAATGTTGGTGAAGCGCATATAATTGATTTGAAATTCCAAGTATGCTTGAATGTTTTTTAAGTTATGTACTAATCGTTTTTTCTCTTGTCAGATCGTGTTTAGGGAGGATTTTGGGACCGAGGGACGTGGTGGATATTTTGATGAATACGGGTACGTTCTTTGATTTACAACTAAAAATCTGAAAACGTTACGTGTAAAGCTAAATCTTGGGATGCTTTGATGTTTGTTATTATATGTTGTTTAGCCATATTATCATTCCATATTTTATAAGTTTTTAATCTAAACTAGTCATTGGCTTAATATCTGTCCGGCAGGATCATCCGTGATATCATTCAAAATCATCTATTACAGGTGAGAAGTTGATCTCAACTCAAAATATTTTTGGTTACTTGAAAACTGAAAATGAAATACAGTTCCATTTATGCTGTACTTGTGCTCTCAAATAACTGACTCAACCAATTATAGGGACTCATTAATCCATTTGCATTTTCTTATATTTGAAATGAAAATTTGTCTGCCTTCAACTTGTAATTGGATTCATTCTCACAATTTCAATTTTTTGTCACACTACTAAAAGCTTCATCTTTTATTCAACTATATTCTTTCCGCACTCGCAGGTTCTTTGTTTGGTTGCTATGGAAAAACCTGTTTCCCTCAAACCCGAGCATATTCGAGATGAGAAAGTGAAGGTAGGAATTCTAACCGAAAGGCATCTATTCGTAAATTCTTTTTCGTAGAACAATGACTGATGCAGAGGCAGACGTGCTCTGAATTCATTTATGATATTAATTCCTCTTAAGACGTATATCCATACATGTTTCTCAAGTTTCTTGAGAGCGCTACTAAGTTTTAGTCCTCTCTTTCTACTCTCTGAAGCCATCGGTCATGTCGGTATACAGGTTCTTCAGTCCGTGCTGCCAATTAAGGATGAAGAGGTTGTTCTTGGTCAATATGAAGGTTACAGAGATGATCCTACAGTTCCCGATCACTCAAATACACCAACCTTTGCAACTATGGTGTTGAGGATACATAATGAAAGATGGGAGGGTAAGAAGAATAATATTCAATTTTGTAGTCCCTTTTATTTACAGTTTAGCTCGTCCCTAGGAGGTGGTGCAGTGGTCAAAAGCTTGAGATTTGAAGGTGTTCTCCCCTCGAGGTCTCAAGTTAGAGACCCACCTATGACATTAATTTATAGACAACTCCTGTGTCTCTATTTATTCCATGTCTCCAAGTGCTTGACCTAGAGTCGGTCGTGGTTACCTTAGGTAGAGTGTAGCGAAGCTTTGATTTTCTGGTTTCCAAAAAAAAAAAAAAAAAAAAAAAATTTAGAGTTGGGCTTCTAGTCATTCTTGCTTTTTCTAGGATAAGAAACTTAGTTCTTCAGGTGGGTAGTCTCTTGAGTTTATGTTATGTATTGATTTGTTTTTTTTTATTTCTATTTTTTTAAAGTTATCCAATCGTTTTTTCGTTTTTGTTTCTTCTTTCAGGTGTCCCTTTTATATTGAAGGCGGGAAAAGCATTGAGCTCTCGAAAAGCAGAAATTCGAGTTCAGTTCAAGGAAGTTCCTGGTGACATTTTCAGATGTAAGGCCTCCGATTTAACGTGTCGCTTATAGTCTAACTGTTGAGTCGTGAGTTTGTTGAATTAATAATGTACACCATTGAAATTTGAATACGACTTCGTTAAGTTCCTCGAAATTGATCATTGTTCATGATGCAGGCAAAAAACAAGGGAGGAATGAGTTTGTGATTCGCTTGCAACCTTCGGAGGCCATGTACATGAAGCTTACGGTACGAAAATGATTCTTATGCTAACACTAACCTTTCCATTATAAATTTATTATGTTCACAATGCTTGAAATGACATTAGAGATACTGTATGGTGATTGATTGACAACTTGTTGAAAATGTAAATTTTTAGTTAGAATACCTACTCTGCAGCTCAGTTGCAAATTTTCTGTTTCTTCCTAACTTTAGAAAAATTCTAATGTCCATTATTCCCTGAAACTAGCATTCTGATTGGAATAAAAACAAAAGATATGAAATTGTTTTGTATGTTTTTGCCTTATTGTTCAATCCCATTCGGAGATTTCAGATCCCGACTTTGTAGTCCGTGCCAAGTTACTAACTACCTTGATTGAAAACACTAAAAATGTTTGGAAGTAGATTTTAAGAGTATTTAGAATAATGATTTATTTTGAGTATTTAGAAGTAATGATTGCAGTAAAAGCTTGTTTGGATGTATTTTTAAGAGTATGTATAATGAGGATTTATTTTGAGTATTTAAAAGCAATGATTAGAAATGATGATTGATGTCAAAAGTTTGTTTAAATGTAGTTTTTAAGACTATTTAGAATTAATATTTAGAATGATGATTTATTTTGAGTATTTAAAAGTAATGATTGCACTCAAAAACTTGTTTGGATGTAGTCTGTCAGAGTATTTAGAATGATGATTTGTTTTGAGTATTTAGAAGTAATGATTAAAGTTAAAAACTTGTCCAGTATTCAATCAAAAACTGCATACGAACAGCCCCTAAGACAACCCAGTTCCTTATCTTCTTTGTGGTGGACTTTGCAGGTCAAGAAACCTGGACTGGAAATGTCGACTGTCCAGAGTGAATTAGACTTGTCATATGGCCAACGTTATCAAGGCATTACAATCCCGGAGGCATACGAGCGTCTCATACTCGATACGTAAGACCTATCGATTGCCTTCTATAGCATTCACGCAATTTACTCGGTAATGTCCGTTAACAACGTTAAACATTCTTGCAGAATAAGGGGCGATCAGCAGCACTTCGTGCGCCGAGACGAGCTGAAGGTAATGTTTGAAACACTAGACAAATTACAAAATCACCTAATTCGTGGGCGAGTTCTTGCTCACCAACAGTTTTGTTGTGTTCAGGCTGCCTGGGAGATCTTCACACCATTGCTGCACAGAATCGACAACGGTGAACTGAAGTCGGTTCCATACGAACAGGGGAGCCGAGGTCCGGTAGAGGCCGATGAGCTACTGGAAAAGGCTGGTTATGTTCAAACCCATGGCTACATATGGATTCCTCCCACATTATAGAAAAGATTTATCTGCTTTCTGTTGTGTAGTTGTTGTAAAAGCATGTAGAATGGGTGTATGAATAATAGTTTGCAACTTATCATCCATCAAAATAATACTAAAGCTTTGCAGCCAGTGGTAATTAAAATATTTAATAATAACAATAATGCAATTTCCTTCCAAATGAACCTTCTGCTGTTATTTATATGCACTTACGAGGTGTTTGGTTGAGAAGTTATAGAATTATTAGAGTTGAATGTGTAAATTTGTTGATGGGTTATAATAACAGTTTGTTTAGATGCGATTTGTTGTGGAAGAGTTGTATGAGAGTTATGTGTGACATTTTTTTTTTTTTTTTTTTTAATTTATATTTTACAATGTATTTAAAAGAATGTTCCATTTGGTCATTTCTTAGGGTTTAGGTTACAAACCAAACCCAAAATTTCATCAACACTAACTTTAAAATTGTTTACTTTCTCATTTAAAATCTTGTAACAATGCAAGAAAATCATTATTAAGATCGTTGTTTATGAATTCTCAATTAATTAATTTAAATACTTTTTTTTTTTAATTTAGTAACAATCATGGAAAATTAGTAAAAAAAATATATTTAACTTAATTAAAAATAATTTCAAAATATAAAAATAGAATTAGTGAAGACATGAAGTAAATGTATAGAATCTTTAACTCGTTCTTAAACGTAAAAATATAACATTTAAAGTCATAGTGAGCGCAGTGTAATGGTCTCACTCTTCGACTCGTGCAACACCATGACTTCATTATGGTCAGCCTTTAAAGGAACTCATGCTTGTATGCTCGTGTCTCCACTAAGCTTTGACACTTACACCTTGACACATTGTGGCTTTGCTGCTGACACTATTGAACACTCTTCCTGATACATTCTGATGTTGTACGCGACATCGAGGATGTGCAACACAAACAAAGAATAACATTATGTGTATTATGTGTAACATTAATTAATAGGAAATTTGTTTGATAGTATAAGGAATATGCACTAAAACCATAGGATTAGATTTGGTGAGGGAAAGAGAAAGGAAGTAAAAAGAAAACTTTGATTGTTCATTGATGTAAAACAACAAATTAATTTTATCTAATTTTATTTTTTAACATGTAATTTTTAATTTGAATAGTTCTAATCTCCTTTGAATATTAAGATATTTGTTAGTTATGTATATGTTTAATAAATTTATTTTATAGTCGAAACCAACACAACTCAACTGGCATTATGATGCTTTAGCATGTAATTGATTTGCAGTTCAAGTCTTCCCAACTTTTTTTATTATGTACTAATAAATAAAAAATTATATTATATTGTTTAATGGATAAAATGTCGGGTAATGATTGAGAAAAAATCATGGGAAGAAATAAGAGTTTATGTGTGAAAAATGGTTATAATCACAAAGAATTCTCTCTGATCCGAGTTACACAAAATTCTCTTTAAAGTTTATACTACTCACAACTGTGCACGTGTAAAATATTTATAATTCACATGCCTTGAATCTAATGTCACATGCTTCTTTATAGTATTTGAACCACGTCACATTCTTCCACTTTTTTAATGCTAGACCATTTTTTTAATATTTTGCTAAAACTTCTCGTATCAAACAAACCTTTTATTAATATTTTGTCAAATCGTCAAGAATCATGTTGTATAAAATATGCTAAATATCATCTATTAAGTACGGTAACTTTATTACTAATAAGAATAGTAGTTTAGTGACATTAGCATAGTCTCGATAATCAAGAAGTTAGAATTTCGATTCTTCCAATTTTTTCGTTAACTAATCGTACTCAATGTCAATTTATCTCGATTCAAATTGCAATATAAATAATATATTTTATTTTTCTATTAATTTGCCTTAAAAAAATCATTCTTTGAGAAAGTCCTTTTTATTTATTTATTAGAATTTGTTTGACATTTTGAAGATTAGGGGAAAAAAAAATCGGTTAGAAATTAACAAAGAAAAGAAAATTTATTTAGTGTAGTCCCCGAGAATGGCGCAGTTGGTTTAACGGGTTCTGGAGGTATGCTTCTAGTCTTGTGATTAGCCGGGTATAGTGTGAATATCTATCTAAAAAAAATCCTTTTCGTTTATTTATTTATTATTATTATTTGAGAAAGTCATTTTCCTTTATTAATTAGAATTTGTTTTGACAATTTGAAAATTAAGAACTTACAAATAAAAGGAAACCTAATCTATATATTTCTTTCCTTCTTTACGCACCAAAGAAGCCGCCACAAACCCCTTCCTCCCGCTTTCTCTTTTTCCGAACAACGAAATCTCCGGCGTGAGCTCAACTCCGACGCGCCAAGCGGCGCTCCTGCTCTCGCTACCGTCGTGGCGTTGCATCCCAGCGTCAACCACGGGTCATCCCCTCCGCGCGCAGCTTCTACTGTGCGGCGCCCTTCCGTATTTTCTCTTCGTTTTTCAGCAAGGTTTGTTCAAATCAAATTGATTTTGCTTTTACTTCATTTTTGTCATTTGTTAATCGACCTTGTTGGCTAATTTAGGGTTGACTTGGACTAATTTTGGTGTTTCAGCTAATTTTGGATTAATTTAGCGTTCTACTGTGCGGCGCTCCTCCTCTGATTACTTTGAAATTTCTCCAATACGTGTTTCGCTAACTAGAATTGGCTCCAATTCGCCTATCCGAAGGTAGTATGGTGTTGGATTTATGTTTTCGAACCTTTATCAAACGTTATTGACGTATTTTGCAAGGACTTCTAGGTTTTGCTCATTGAATTCCAACACTTTAATCTATTTTCATTATCTTTCGTAGGTGCTGAAAGTTAGTTTCTTTTATGTACCAGCTGTAGTTTTGTGTTTTGTTTATGTAAATCTGTTGTGTTATGGATGTGTTTGTTAATTTGGCTTAGAAATTAGGCACAAATTAGAATGCATTAAGAAGTAAACATTAGCATAATTTTAGTTAACATGTAGAAGTTTTGTTCAATAATAATTGGGGTGTAAGACTTCTAAGCTAGAACTTAAAAGTTTGGTTAAAAAAAAATAAAAAATAATAACGTATTTGCGCTAGTGTGTTTTTATAATTAAAAGACTATTGGTTCGAATCACCCCTCTCCATTTATTGTTGAACTTAACTTTATTTTAGAAGTTTGAGTCTATACCCTTAAATATAGCAGTTTACTGCTATAGTAAAATTATAAGTTCAGTATTGAACTTATTTTTTATTTGGTCAACAAGAGTAGTAGCTTAGTGGTATAAGCGTATTCTCATAATTAAAAGGTTATCGGTTCTAATCTCTTCTCTCCACTTGTTGTTGAACTAAATAAAATAAAGATTCGATTTTCACCCAAAATTTTAGTGCCAAGGTTCAATATAAGTTTAGTATTAACCACCATGCAGTGGTTTAGTGATGTACATCTATATTATCACAAGGAACTAAAAAGTGATGAGTTCAATCTATGGTGACCACCTACCTAAGAAATAATTTCTTATAATTTTTTTTCACATATAAATGTTGTAAGGTAAGATGGTATGTTCGCTGAGAATTGTGCATAAGCTAGCTTAAAAAACATGTATTAAAAAATAATTTTATTATTGATCTTTTTATTATATTTTTTTTTAAAAATTGAAACTTATTTCTAATACCAAGCAAGTTTTGCAAAATAAAAATAGTAAAAAAAGATCCCTGAACCATATCATCTTCGTCTCACTTTCTTCTTCTTCTTCGTTCGTCCTCTTCTGCATTTCAGCTGCTCCTTGTTTCTGCTGTTGCCGCAGCCTCCTCCCTGCATGTTGTATTTAACTCTATTTTTACTGGTATTCTCCATATATGGCCTTTTTGAAAACACAAATTAGGACTGGTCATTACATGGCCTTTCTTTTCATTTGAAATCTTCTAATGAAATAATATAAGATTTCTTTTGCAGTTTGATTTTTTGTGTATATCTGTCGATTGGGGCTTTGATCATCTGTATATCTCTTTGGTCTCTACTGAAAATTTCGTACTTTCTGCCACCAAAAGTTTTCCAGCATCTTCCTTCTTTATTCATAGTAATCTATAGTATTATTCATTTCTCTTTTAGTCCCTAGCCTGTAAGAGTTTTTTGATTCACTGAATAGCCTCAACCATATCTATATCTGGAGATTATGGTTGGGAAAAAGATCTTGAGGCTTACTTGAAAATTGAAATTCTCTCACTCGGATTACTAATCACCCATTATGTTGAGTAAAAGTTCTAGCAAGTAAAAATTTGTGAATTGTACTTCATGATCTTGATTTTAAAAGTTCTAGGAAGTAAAAATTTTGTTTGATGTTTGTTTACATCACGTGTTAAATCAATAATTTATTGGATCCTAGTTTAAGTTGTTTAGGTAAATTTTAGCAGAAAACAACGAAATACATTGTCTGAATGTGATAAATTAGTTTTTACAAGTTTATTTTGAATTAATGTATTAATGAACGTGTCTGTTTCATGATAATGCTATATGTGTTGCAGGGGAAAAAGTAATCTTACTTTGACTGTGCACCTCTTTATTTTCATAAAAACCTCTCATCGTGTTGAAGAAGTAGCCTTAGCCAATGGAGAACGGAGAAATCCCTGAAAATGCTAATGATAGTAAGGAATTCCTTCTTTTTTGTTATCTTCATGTTGGTGGATTGTTTCACCTATACCTCTTTTTTGTTTTGTATTTTATTTTTGTTGATGTTATCTTTGTGGGGTTCTTGGATTTCAGATTGCCCAGGTCCTCAATCGGAGTCTGCAGGGAAATCAGACGCTTGCGAAGGATGTCCCAACCAATCAATTTGTGCCACTGCTCCTAAAGGACCTGACCCAGGTTCCATTTCTCCTTCATAAACCCTATGAATCTGTTTTCTTTTTGTTGCATGTAATTTGAATCTAGATTAGGTTTTAGAGAGTGATTGCTTTATGCTTATAGCTTATAGGCATTTGCTGATGGGTTTACTCTGATTAGATTGGTTTTTGAGTCTAATATTAATGTCAACTCTCATTGAGGAGATTACTATCTATATGGCAATTAGACGTCTCGTATTTTTATTTATTTTTTCTTGATAGTTTAAGTGCCTAAAGGCTAGAACTCCTCCCCCACTGAAATAAACCTTTTGAGAGGGCTTGCTTAGCCTGTCCCACAATGGATAAGAAGGTAGATTTAAGGTGGTTTAAATACTACTTTGGTTCAGTACTTTTGTCCAACATGATCCTTGTACATTTAAAAGGTGTTTAAGTTCGTCCCCAAGGGGTGGCGCAGTGGTTGAAAACTTGACTTTGAAGGTATGCTCTCTCAAGGTCCCAAGTTTGAGATTCATCCGTGACATTAATTTGTAGACATTTCCCTTGTCTCCATTCCTTCGATGTTTCCCGGGACGGGTGTGGTTACCCCGAGTATAGTGGAGTGAAGCTTCGATTTCTTGGTTCAAAAAAAAAGTGTTCAAGTCTATTTGTTTTATTTGATTAAGATGATTTTAGCACAACACTACCTGAATTAATAATTTAAAATTACTGTCTTTTTTGTTTTGATATCGGTGAGTGTTTGGGATATTTTGCGTGCATCTCGACTAATCTCATTGGATAACTATCTGATCCTAATATATTGGCAAGAAACACTTAGGGGTGATTGGATTTGGAGTTGAAGAGAGGAGATGAGAGGTAGGAGGAGTTGGGAAATTTTGTTTTTAGTGCATTCACAACAACTTCTCCTTAGCTCCTCCCAACTTCTCATCAACATCACATCCTATTCATATCAAATCCCATGTAATTTTCAACTAATTTTTTTTCTCTAACTTTAACTTAATATACAATGATTACAAACAAAAAATTAATATAAAATAAACATCTCTAAACAAAGTTTTTGCAACATCTCCTCTCCAAAACACCAATTTTGATCAAGTAATTTCTTACCTCCAAATCACTTCACTTCCTCTCCTCTCCTCAACTCCAAAATCCAATCACCCGGATATTGAATCTTAGTTCCCCAAGTCTTTTTTAGCATTAGGCCATCCCATAACCAGTAACCCTAAACCCAATAATTTTAAAATATTATAATTAGTGTTATATTTAAAAGTTTCACCAGATATAGAATTGGTTTTGGGGAATTTATAGTCGGGAATCAAAATGTCATCATCTTCTTGCGCTCTTTCTCGATGATATAGTTGCTCACAAATGAGTCATAAATTAGAAATTCCAATGGTTGGAGTTTGTGGCTCCCTATTTTCTTATATAACTTCTCTTGCAACTTTTTAAGACTTATTCTTTTTAATGGACGCAGTTATTCATTGAAATTTTTTGTAAAAAATCTGTAGTGGATGAACACGTCATTCCGAAAACAAATTATAATACTCATTATTACTTAAAGATAACCTCATCTCCTTCCTCGTATTGCTGCATTTAGCAAATTTCTTCTTGCTTCTTGATGGCTTGAGCTTATTTGAATTCTTTTTATAAATCCTATATGTGTGTGTGTGTGTATGTATATGTATATGTGTACGTGTATGTATGTGTATGTATGTATATGTATGTATATGTATATGATGTATATGTATGTATGTATGAGTACATTTGCAGAATCTATTATATGTCTGTGTGTTTATGCTTCTCCTATTGACTATTCCTGCACACGTGTTTTCAGACCTGGTTTCGATAGCAGAACGAATGGCAACAGTGAAGCACAAGATTCTAGTTCTATCTGGGAAGGGTGGGGTTGGAAAGAGCACGTTCTCTGCCCAGCTTTCATTTGCGCTAGCAGCCATGGACTTCCAGGTGGGTCTCCTCGACATCGATATATGTGGCCCAAGTATCCCGAAAATGCTCGGCCTAGAAGGTCAAGATGTGCATCAGAGCAACCTTGGATGGTCCCCTGTTTACATAGAGTCCAACCTTGGAGTTATGTCAATTGGGTTCATGATCTCAAACCCCGACGAAGCTGTCATTTGGAGAGGCCCCCGAAAAAATGGGCTCATTAAGCAGTTTCTAAAAGACGTATATTGGGGAGAACTTGATTTCCTGGTTGTGGATGCCCCACCAGGCACTTCAGATGAACACATTTCCATCGTACAATGCCTCGAGGCTACTGGAATCGACGGTGCAATCATAGTCACCACCCCACAACAAGTTTCTCTCATCGACGTGCGCAAAGAAGTGAGTTTCTGCAAAAAAGTAGGCGTAAAAGTCCTTGGAGTCGTAGAGAACATGAGCGGCTTGAGCCAACCATTGCTAGATCTGAAGTTTCTAAAGACAACCGAGACGGGGGATCAGACAGACGTAACGACATGGGCTGCGGAGTACATTCGGGAAAAAGCACCGGAGCTGCTAAATTTGATTACTTGCAGTGAAGTGTTTGATAGCAGTGGAGGTGGGGCTGCTAAGATGTGCAGGGAGATGGGGGTGCCATTTTTAGGGAAGGTGCCTTTGGATCCACAGCTTTGTAAGGCTGCAGATGAAGGAAGGTCCTGCTTTGTTGACCAGAACTGTGGGGTAAGTGCCCCAGCATTGAAGAGGATTATAGAGAAGTTGATAGAAAGTCAAGGGTTTTCAGCAATGTCAATAGATGATAAAGCTTAGAATAGAGAGTAAAAAGAGGGCAAATTTGAATAAATTTTTAGTAATTTGAAGTTGTTCAATTATTCAATACACAATTTGCTTTCATCAAGGTTTTTTTTTTTTTTTTTTTTTTTTAAGGACTCTATTCAAGTTTACAACACTTGTTTCTTTCTCTTAGCTTGTAATATATATTATAACATGTTGCTCTCTATCAAAACACATGCTTGTGTGTTCTTATACCCTTCCTCCTCCACTAGTTTTTTTTTTTTTTTGCTTAAAAAAAAAAAAAAAACTTTGACTAATTTCTCAATGTTAACTACACAATGTGATTAGTTTAGGATGGTTAAATAAAAGTAGAAGATAAAAGGGTGACACCTTTTAAACCATCAAGAATTAGAAATAGAAAGTTTTGGAGAATTAACTAGTGATGGAATTAAATGTATAGTGGTTGCTTTGTTAAACCTAATTGGAGTAGAGATATTCAATTTCATAATTAAAGATAAACATAATCATTTTATTGCTAAAGTATTTACTCTTAATAGAAGTATTTTACTAAATGGAAATATATGTCAATTATTTTTGGGTTTAGCCCTCTATAGAACATAGAAAAATGTCTTCAAGAAAATATAATGCCATAAGGGTTTCTACAACAAAAAATAAAGTTTAGAATTTTTGATGATTTATTTACATTTTTCATGTTTTAGGGATTTCTTTAAGTCCAAGTTAAACACCTTTAATTTAAAAACTTGCAAAGTTATATATTTTTAGTTTCTAAAATTTAAAATTAAAAAAATAATAAAAAAAAGTGCTTATCAGTGTTACAAATGACTACTTTTGGAGAAATAATTTATGAGATGTCTACTCTTTTATGACATTTAAAATTAAACATGAAAATAATTATTTAAAAATCGGGTACATACGCTTACATCTCCTTATATATTAGGATGTCAATGCAGAATAATGAGCTAAAATATAAAATAGTGAAAATTTACGTACCACTTACGTATGTACAAGTAGGTGTATATGCATCTTAAAACTGTGGTTGTTTTACTCGCTTCATTTTCAAATTTTGTTTAATTCGTTTTGTGATGTACATCTCGATGTGTCATTCCAGTAATTGTTGTATATCCCGTTTGAAAACTCACTATACGTCAATGTACATCAATGTGTGTATGAGGCGATTTTTACGGGATGCAACAGTTGTTGTATATCTTTGTTCTGCACCAAGTTCTTGAAAAATTATTGTACTTCCATTGTACATCTTGTTTGCGCCAAGTTCTGCGGTCGTTGGCTATCTTGGACAATGTTAAACTAACTTTTCCTGTTGTACATCTTGGTCTGTACGAGCAATATCTTTGCAGGGAAGATAATATGCCCTACATGTGTTGTATATATTGGTACTAAGCGCGTGACTCATGGACAAATCAAGTGTTTAACTGCTTCTTGTTTGACTTTGGTGTCATAAATTAGAGACTCTTGTCCAAGGTCAATGTGCATAACAATTTATTCAACTCGTCCTTGTTTAAAAATGTAGAACAAACTTTAAGCATCATGGGCAGATGCTTATGTTGTACATCTAGGTACAACCTCTATAAGGATAGAACAATCATTGTACATACCACTTGAAAGATCTGTACATCTTGGTCCTTTGGGAGTGCTACTGTCCTCGTAGTGGCAGTGACCCGCTTCTACTTCTTCCCCATACAACCTTTAATATAGAAAACATCACTCGAATAATACGAACTCGGACATGAAGTCGAGACCAAGCTAGAAGATGAACTAGCAGTGAAATATTGTTTTTTTTGGTATCTTATACATCACTTTTTAATAAAATATATTTTTTTAGACAAACACTTTTTTTTTTTTTTAGACAAAATAAAATATTGTTAAACGCGAAAGGATTTTGTTAAACAAAATATTGATGGATATTTTTTTAAAGTAAAAATAGACTTTTTTTTAATGGATGGAGCAAATAGAAATAGTTTATAATTTAACAAAAAGAAAAAAAAGGAAAAAAAAAAAAAGAAAAAAAAGAAAAAAGGAAAAAGGAGTTGTAAAACCCAAGCCCTAATTCCCAATTCTGCCATTGCCACACTATTCAAGTTCCAATTCTCAGTTTCAATCTCCGCCATCTCTGCTACTTTCATCTCCGTCAAACACTACAGGTATTTTCTTTTGGCCATCTTTTTCTGAAATGTTATGTATTCTTCTTTAAGTTTACACCGATTCCTAATTTTCCTCGTGGAATTTTTCGTATAGGGTTCTGATAATTTACCTAATCTCCCTATTTTTTGTAATGGAGTGAAATTTTATCTTGTAAATATCAATGAAATTGTTTCTCTTTCATAAAGGGAAAAGAAATGCGTTCTGGGTTCGGAGATTTATAATTGGATGCTTCTCTGATGCGAAGTGCATCCTTTTTTTTTTCCAGGAAGATGAATGATTCGCTTGGTGAAATGAGCATATTATTGAATAATTTGGGGTTTAATTTGGATTTTCTTTTCAGGGTGGATTTATTAGTCAGATTTGTTAGAGTAAATTTCGTTTTTGGATCTGGGAATTAGTTGAGGATTAAACATGTCTAGATTTTTCTAATTTTAATCTTCTTTAGACTCGAAAAGCTTGAGTTTAGTTTTTAGGCCAGATATTCTCAACACTTGCCCCCTTTACATCTACCCTTGGATATTTGTTTGATTTACCATGCCAAAACTTGTTGAATATGAATATGATATAATGAAAAAGATAGAAATTTTGAACTCTGGATCTCCTATTGTAATACTTATTGATGCAGGGCTTTAAGAGTTAAGTCCGTCTAATTTGTTAAGGCCTCGTTCTATTCGTTTTTAGTTTTTTAAAGTTTAGCCTACAACAACTACTCCAGTCCATGATTTTCCTTGCTTTGATTTCTATGATATACCTATGTTTTTGAAAACTAGACCTAAATTTGAAACCTAAAAAAATAGATTCTAAAAACTTGTTTTGATTTTTTAAATTTGATTAGGATTCAAATAATTCTTTGAGAGAAGATGAAACTTTATTTAGAGAATTTAAGTAGAAACAAGCTTAAATGTTAAAAACCAAAAACAAGAAATCAAATGATTATCAAACAGAGTCTAAATTATTTGTCGAAGGCATACTATTCTTTTGTTAGTTGTAACTTATAAGTTAGTAGAAGCTAGTATAAATAGTAGTTTTCAGTTAAAAATAGCAGATCCTCTATAATAGAAGTTATGTTTACTGTTTATTTGCATCACTTATGTTGTTAAATCATTATTATATCCTAGTTTGTCCCCAAAGGGTGACATAGTGGTTTATGGCTTGGACTTTGAAGGTGTGCTCCCTCAAGGTCTCAGGTTCAAGACTTACCTGTGCCATTAATTTGTAGACACCTCCCGTGTCTCCATTCCTTCGTTGTCTCCATTCCTTCGTTGTCTCCCAGTACCTGGCCTAGGGACGGGCATGGTTACCCCAGATATAGTGAAGCAAAGCTTCGATTTCCCAAGTAGGAATTTCAGCACCTAACCTGTCTTACATGTTAGTTCATCAGGATTAATGAATATGTCTACTTCATGAATCATGATAATGGTATATTTGCTACAGAATTATAAAATGGCTATGAGCCAAATTAGATTGTTTAGAAGAAGCCTTGTGAATACCAAAGATCTAATAAAAGTGACGAATGTGCGAACATTTGCTGCTGGAAGCAAATCAAAGAAGATCCCTAAAGGGGGTGCCACTGCAGATGCTCCGAAAGCATCAATCCTAAGTAAAGAGGTAAAGTCTACTACTGTAGTTGGTGCCAATACTCTTAAGGAAGGTACAGATCCTAAAATCTTTGCAGACTCGGAGTATCCTGATTGGCTGTGTCATTTGATCGATAAACATCCAGCTCTGAGTGAATTACGAAGGAAGAGTGTCGAAACCCTTCCCTACGATGATCTCAAACGCTTCGTTAAATTGGATAATCGTGCAAGGATTAAGGAAAACAACTCTTTGAAGGCGAAGAATTGATGTAAGTATCTAGCAGAGGCTTTGTTATTGTTGCTTTTGTTAATTTAATGCATCTCATTATTCCCTATAATCATATGATTAAGGTTAAATTACAAGAGACTAAAAAGGATTGTTTCATTGGTTCCTGAACTTAAAGGCCCCTAGCACATTCTGTATTTTTAAACGAATGACTTCGTTTGAAGTAAAATTACTTGTGTTTAATAAGATTCTAAACTTTCTGTTGGAGGTCTCAGATTCGAGACCTAATTGTAAAATTCCTTATTGTCTCAGAGTCTAGGCCTTGGGATGGGCGCGAAAACTTCTGGGTTTATGGGAGCGAAGCTTCGATTCTCGATCATAAAAAGATAAAAGACACTTAGCTTTCAATTTTATATCCAATAAATTTGTGAATTTTAAAAGTGTCCAATTGGTCAAGGACCCACAAGATACAAAATTGAAAATTCCAACCCATTAGTCACAAAATTGAAGGCTTAGAAAATTTTCAGGATTTTTTTTTGAAGTCCAGGGACCAAAATTTTAAGATTCGAAGAAGTTTTTTGTTACACAAACCTAAAAAGTTCAAATCCTTGAACTTTTAATTTAACCTATGATTAACTTTGTTCTACTTTTAGTCAACTTTGACTCAATCCTTGAACACTAGATTAGTTATATATTCATGGAGATGTAATCTATGGAACGATTATTAATATCAATAACTTACAAGTCTCGTATGTGATTTGTCTTACTCTTGTTATCATTTCTTATCCAAAGATCTGTTTTGCATCACTGCTATCTTCAAAGTCTATTTCCATGTCCACTTTCTGTTAGTTTGTATGAGCAATCAAGCATTTCAAACCCGAGCGGTATGGCACTAGTTGATAGAATTGTGATAAACACTAAACAATCTTGTTGCCAACTTTTCTTTTTGCAGAAAATTAGAGAATTAGAATCAAATCAAATCTCCATGTGGAAGGAAGAACAAGCCAAAACTTACAACAGGGGCAGGACATTTTATTAGGTCTGTAAGCCATCACCTTATTGTTAAAAAGTGCTGAAGTTTTGATTTACTGCACATTCTTTGTTGCATGAAAACAAGGAAGATTTTACCTTTGAATTCTGAAAAAATTGGACAATATTTTATGTTCCTTTAGATGATTTTATATTTCTCATTTATAACATAAATGAAATCTTCAACATAGTGTGGAGGTGTTTGTTTACAAAATCGTGGAATAACTATTTTATTAGAAATGATGAGTTGTTTTGAGTGATTATTATGATTATAAAAACTTGTTTTTATAAAGTGATTATAAAAGCTCGTTTGGATGAGGTTTAGTCGATGGTTGAAGAGGTTTTTTTGCATTTGCTTCCAAATGGTTGATAATGACCAGTCAACTTTATGGTTCCAAGACTAATGAAGGGTGCTTTTGAAATCCCTTTTTGGACAATGCCATTGGTAAAAGGGCAGTGTAGCATGAGGAATACCAATTTAGAGATAAGCTGAAATGTGCCATCATTTTTGGAGCTTGTCTTGGGGGTTAGCTGCTTCGTGAATTTTATTTATTTATTTATTTTTTTTTGATATTTAGCCTTCATCCAAATACCCTCACAAAGAGTAGGAGAAGTTCTAAAGTTAAGCGTGTTTTGCTTTGAGAAATTTAAGTTAGAGTACTTTTGATAATTTTTTTAGGTAGCATATAAGTAGAAATAAAATATGTTGAAGCGACGACTTGTGATAGATCTGTCTACTTCACTCTTAAAAATAGTCTAAGTAGACGTACCATGTCCAAGTCGTAGGTAACGTAGAAAAATAGCGAGATCTATTCTTTATTCTAAAGTCATCTTCCTAGGGTGTTATAAAAGATCTCAAGAAAACACACTAGTTCTTTTGCTCAAGAATCAAACACTCTTGCAAGATAAATTCATCATTCATACTTGCTTCTTCTTTTTTTTTGTAATTCATCATTTATTGATAATAATAATAATAATAAATGAGTAATTATGGTGCCATGTGGTGTAGTTTCAATGGATCACGTGGCACTTATATTATTTTTTTCAAATATTTTTCTTAAAGAATTTATTTGTTTTTTGTCTCAAAACTTTTTTAAAAAATAGGTTGTTAGATTTAAAAACACGTCTTGTTATTTTAATTTTAGAATAATTTCATAATATATTTCTCATTTTATAAATATGTTTCATAATTTTAAATTAACCTAATTTCATAATCATTTTCATATTTAAAAAATATTCATATGAATTTAAATTTTACAACAGATTTAAAATCAATTTTGTGTTTTAAAATATGATTAATAATGGAAATTTAATAAATAGTTTCAAATCAAATTTGTTTTAGTTTTTAATTATAGATTGTAAGATAAAATTAATATCATACGTGTTGCTTTTGAATTTATGATATTTTGTTCACACAGGTAAACATAGGAATAATACTCAGTGGATTCCTACTATATAACGTCATTAAATTTTTTTTATTTTAATTTTTTAAAAATTATATTATAGTTTTTTAATAGTAGTTTATTTATTTTTCTAAAACAAGAGAAAATTTCATAGCTTGCACATGCCTGGGTCTCGGACCTATGAACTAGATACACGTTGACTTTTTTTTCTTCCAGAATTTACGATTTTATTTTATTTATTTATTCTTTGTAGATATTAACAGGAAAAATTATAAATTAATCGTTATGATTCGAAGAAAGTTATGATTTAGATTTTGTGATTCGATTTTAAGAAATATAAAATTTAGTATTTATAGTTTTGGAGAAATATAAAATATAATTATATTATTTGGAGAAATAGAATTTAATTCATATAATTTAATAAAATATAAAAAAAAAGTAGATATTAATCGTAGGCGAATTAAGTACATGTATATATTATATGTTTTTTGTCCAATCAAATTACTTTTATCTCACGCTCTCATCATTAAAGAAAAAAACAACCAACTTTTACGTGTTTTACTTACCAATAATTACGAATCACGAACTATTTTTAGATTTTTATCAAATCTTAGGGACTAAATTCTAATTTTTCAAATCAAACGGATAAAATTGTAAATTTCTCCAAATCATAAAAATTAAAGTCTAGATTTTTTTAACTATAGGACTAAACTCTAACTTTCTTCGAACCAAAAATATTAAATTTATAATTCACGCATATTAATATTATTAATGTTATTTAATTTTCTTTAATTGATGTACTTGCCACATCCCTAGGGAGGCCAATGGATAAATTTGTGCATCCAATCATTAGATTGTTTTTTACTCTTTCTTTTTCTTTTATTTTAATATTATATATATATATATATATAATATTAAAATTTTTATTGGTAAATTTTCCGTAGTTTTTAATTGGATTCTATGCTTGGATCGAATCTCAAAACACTATTTAACGCAGCAAATCATTATCATATTCAATATTATAACACATTTTCTATTTATTGTGACAACGTGGGCGAATATTTTTATATTTAGTTGACTCTATTTAAGTGTAAAAATAATAAACAAGAACGATAAGGGTTGGTCTGATCGTGAATTCGATTTTGAAAATCGGTGTTTGACTTTCATCTTATTTAAAAATAGTAGTAGTTTCTATATAAAATTTGTGGTTTGAACTCAAAATAATAATAATGATAATAATAAACAAGTTGATTTCAAATAATAATTATAATAAACAAGGTAACTACATTAGAAAGAGTATATATATGTGTACTCTCAACAATATATGTGTGTGTGTGTATGTTGTTTGAGTTAGGAATTTTTACATCGATCTAAATATTTAGGTTGATGAATTCATCGACTCGTCCCTGTTTGTTAGAGGAACTCAACCCTAGATTTAGTTGTTTTAGGAAATCTTTTAGACCAACTCATTCGATGGTATAAATCCATCATCTTGTCTTTAACAATTCAACCTTAAACCCTATATCAACTCACCTTAAACCCTTTATAAACTCATATATACAACCTATTATATTAAAGCAACTAAACCCGTATATTTTTCAATTGGATTGAGTCATTGAATTATTTATTAAAAAAATAGAATACTTGTAACATTTTTTTAGTACAAATTTGGGAAGGGATACAACTAACCCTTTAGCACAACCACTCTCAAATAAACGGGAGTTAAATATCAATTTACAAGATCGAACTCGTGACGTGATGTTGAACTAGATTATCATCAAACAACGAAACCAACGCGTCAGTAGTAACCGTTCAAATCTTTCTAGCTTTCCATTTGTTGTTGATTTTTTTTTTTTTTTTTTTTTTTTTTGTAAATATAACTTTTTAGGACTTACAAAAATAACAAAATTCCATAATGTGTGTATGTGTTTGACATTCAAGCAAATTTTGAGGCACATTAGGGAAATTAATTAAATAATATCACGTTATTAATTAACAAATACTTGAATGTGGTTGGGAGTGAGATTAAAGTCTCCCATTCAATGGA
>JBBMEG010000024.1:12076539-12110853 GCA_037832605.1 Cyclanthera cordifolia
ACCCACAATACGTGGTGACCAATAAAAATCTGTTTTTTAAAAATTAAAAAGGTCATTTTTAATGTCGGGCACATTTACCGTCACCAAAAGTCTTTAGTGTCACGCATTATGATCGACAGTGAAGGGCTTTAGTGTCGGTCAAGACCGATTCCAATGAGCGGCCCAAAAGGCCTTTGGTGTCGGTTTTGACCGACACTGAAGGGCTTTTGTGTTGGTCATGATCTACACTTAAGGGTCTTGTCCGACACCAAAGGGTTTTGGGGTCTGTCCTTTCTGCGTGACACTAAAGACGTTTGGTGACGAATTTTTCCCGTCACCAAAAGTGACCGTCACTAAATGTCTTTAATGACACCAATATTAATAACGGTCGTTTGCTCGATACCAAATATATTTAGTGTCGGCATATGACCGACACTAAAAGTTCGATTTCTACGAGTGACCAGAATAAAATTTTCATTACAAGACTTGTCTATTATAGCCTTATTCGATTAAGAAATTTTGATGTGCGTCATCATTAAGGGAATATTCTTCCTAACCGACACCCTCGCCTTCTCTTTCGTATTACTAATTTTACCCAAGACACGACATTTTCCTTTACTCAAAGACTACCCAAACATCTAATGTAGGGATTCATCTTGTCATCAGCTTTGACCATGCTTAGACTCAGCCTTTTCATTGGCACCATGCAAGTGAACATGCTGTTAGAGGTTGTGCCTTAAAGGCCTACTAGTTTGAATATTTATGAACGAGCATTTAATGTTAGACATTCAATGTAATTTTCATAAATTTTAGTTATTGCATTTTCATAAATTTTCACACCTTATCACATTAATTGGATTAATGTCGATAAATCATTGGTTATTAATATGAACACTTGGACAAGTATGTGGGACATACAAGTGGGTTTATTTCCAAGTGTATGACCTAAATTGTCTATAGTATATGGACTAAGGCTAGGGTGTCTAAGTCTTGGTAACATTGTGGGTGTGGCCGCTTTCCAATAGTTGTAAACGACCTGATCCTGGTTATTCATGTGAAGACATGTGAATGGGGGCGCATATGCAAAAAGAAGTTTTTGCATAAGACTGGACAAAAGGTTACATGATCAAGCTAACTAGTATCAACTACTTCGCTAAGGATGCGAATGTTAATGTGATCTTAATTCTGAGTGGGTTTTGAACTCCTATTTTATGAAAGCTTCCTTTGGTGCATGGGTAAGACCAATCAAATGTGCAAACCACCTTAATATTTTTAGCCTATTCAAGTAATTGGTTCATCAAACTTCTAATCTAGAGTTTTCTTCGAGGTTTTAGTGTGAATTCAAAGATGTTTACTCCAAATATTTAATTGTGGGGTCAAACTCAAAAGGGTTTAAAATTTTGGAAGGGCCATTTTGCAATTAGCTTAGTTTTCAAGACCTAAGCCTTCCCAATCTATCAATTTATTCTTTTCCCCTTCGAAATATTCTTCTTCTTCATGAAATCAACTCCAATCTTCTCTTCCATTCGATTTTTTCCTCTCCCCCTCACGCGTTCTCCCTTTCGATTCCCCTCCCTCACATTTCTCAGTCTCGATGTTCTCTCTCTCCTTTGTGATCTCTTTCTTTCTCACTGTTCATCTCTCTCTTGATCTACTGTCCCTCTGCTCTCTCTCGCGATTTTGGCTCTCTTGAGCGAAAATTATTTGGATTGGTACTGTTGGGTGAGGCGAGCGCCTGAGGTTACCGATTTTAGCATTTTCCTTCATGATGCAGCCAGTCATCGCCGCTTGGATCATGGTGTAGAAGTTGGGTTTGGTGTGGAGATCAGGTATGTTTCATTAAGTGAGTTAGATTCTTTTGGTGTAATTGTAAGGTTGTGAGGATTCATAGTTATTTTTAAATTGAGCCTTTATTCATGGATGAAGCTTTTAGGTTAATGGTGGTGCTGGTGTTTATTTTGGCAATTTATTGAAAAGCTTGTATCTAGTTCTTGTTGAGTTTACTTCGTTTTAATTGTTGTTGTTGGATTTGAGAGTTGTGTATTTTTGTTTTAAGGATCTAGGAAAGAATGGGCAAGTATTTGAGTTTGGGTTGATGTGGTTGTGCATCAAGGCGTGGAGGAGTTGGTCGTTGATGTGGAGATTGTCGAGTTTGGGCTCAAGGCTAGCACTTCGATCTTAGCAACTATGGTAACAATGAATCGCTTAAGTCCTTGAGGTTATTTGTGTTCTCGTATGCTTACCTTGTATGTTGTTTGTTTCATTGCAGGTTCATAGGCTTACTTTAGTGCTCTCCTTAGGGATCAATCCTTAACTGTTGAGTTCTTGTAAGTGAGTGTAAGGGACCCTAACCGGGCTTGTTTTCCTTAAAACCAATATGGTACTACTTCCTTGTATACCTCATTGTGTGTTAACTGCATGTTGCTTTTGTATAGTCATATTTATAAACATCTAAAATGAAGCATGTCTTGTGTGGTATGTATACAAAAACCTATTTCATTTGAATTGTTTACTGAATTGAATATGATGATATGTTTTCTGCCTAGTTTATGTGAGAATTGTATGATCTATGTTATTGACATGTCCTAAAATACGTAGGAAGCATGCCTTACCTAGTTGCTTAAAGTGTCTTGAATGAATTGCATAAACGACGTTGTTTGGTTGACATGTCTTGCTTGTGCTATTTTCATAGGTCATAGGATCAGTTGCATTGGATGTGTTATCGTGCATTTGAGTCACTTTTCTTGATAGTGAGAGCATATCGGCCAATCGACTTAGATATGACTCTACTTCGCCATAGGGTTATTGCAGTAGACCATAGGGTCTATTGCTACTTGGCACGTCAAGGAACGACCCATCAAGGTAGTCGGACGCGGAAATATTCTCTCATAGATAGAGGTAGTCACATGTAAGAGATTGTGCTTGGTAAGGATGGCTTGCAACCATCCCGAGAGTGGCACGTGACCATCAAGTCTGACCACAAGGTTCTTTAGACGTGTTGGGTAGCCGACAGCGGTCAGGGTTCCCACGGTCCTTTCTGATACCTATGAGTCACTCGAGATACTATTAGGTTTACATTTAACTATAGCATAGTTAGAGCACCACAGACTGTATGTGTTATTGACTGTCAAGCGGAAGTGTGATCCAGGCTTCGATTAGTGTATTCGCTAATGCTTGGGCACATACCTACACCTACCGCTAAATGAGATGCCAACATGCTTAGTACCTTGGGCAACTTGATTGGTTCTTCTTCGCCTCACTCGTACTGGAGGTACCCTCGAAGACGCCCGGGCGCCTCCATAGCTTACACTCACGTATCAAGGTGCTCCACCTGACGCGATTTAGTTGCGTAATGGCTTTTGGGTCTTATAGCAACGAGTGAGGACCTGATAGCCCTTACGAGTGACATAGTTGAGTGATCTTGGAGGCATAAGGTGCGATAGTGGAAATCAGGCACCGACCGAATATCCTATATCGCTTGAGTTGGAGGGAGAACTTGCTAGGAAGTGAGCAATCAAACTTGCTAAGGCATAAGTGAGCGCCACGCTAGCAGGTTAGATCACTCTCTGCTCAGCTCCGTGCCTGGTACCTGATGTGTTCGGGTTGACCCCACCGTGTCGGAGGGACCTAGGATAGCCTGGGCGACTCCAGTGGTACCTAGGAGAGTTTGCATATTGGTTTTTTGAGTTTCACGGTATTGTCCAGTGAGACTCCTTGAGTACTGTCATGGGATTTGGGACATATGGCACGGGTACCCGAAAGTCAGGCTATGTTTCAGTTTGTTTGTACATGCTGTTCATAGACTTTTGATTTCGCATGTGTTCTTTCTATATGCTGTGATCACTCATGCGGGGTTCTTTACTTAGTTTTCATAGACTTACCCTTCGTTTTATGTTGGCTGTGGATTCAAAATCATAGTTGCAGGTAACTACCAGGATGGACGATTGACAGCTAAGGATGCACCTAAAAGGAGGGACGTGTATATTGAGTCGTTAATGCCTTTTCTTTATAGTTTTAAGTCTTATTGCATCTCTTTCTGCACGAATTTGTAATAACTTAGTTTGAACAATTTTAGTTTTGAAATCGGGATCTTGCGATTTGTTTATATGCTTGACTACCTAGATAGCTTGAAAGCTTGTTTTAAAATTTCAAGGTCTTTTTTAAATGAATTTCGAAATGTCCAGGTTATGCGTTTAAAGGTTTTGCAAGTATGGGTTTCCCATATTTAGGGGAAACTCTGCCAAAATTTTAAATAAATTTTTCATGCATTAGTAACCTCCATGGTATAACCTAACGGTTATGGACCAGGTTGTTACAACCCCAACAACTGGGTCAATAAGCCTCCCATGTTGGGGATTGTCGTAGTGAGTGGCTGAAACACAACGTCATTAGAAGAAATTCCCGCCTTATCTAATATTCCACAATAACATATTAGGCATCCAAGGCCTCTAACAACTATACTTTCCATAAAATGGCTGAAACACAACGTCATTACAAGAAATTCCCGCCTTTCAGTATAGTTTCAATTTTCTGCCGTTAAAGTCATTTTAAAAACCACAAAAATACTTTCGATAAAATGGTAGAATCTACCATCCACGTTGCACATCTCGCACGATTTCCACTCTTCACGCGTCGTAGCGTATTTACTTCAGCCGGTTCTCTACAACGAGGAAAGTAGAAGCCGCGATGAAAATTCCGTTCAATTTTTCCCCTACGACCCGTCTTCTTCACTAGAATCTCTCGGCGATTTTCAGTTGCTCTCGGAGGAAAACTGTATTTTTCTACTCATATAAAGGTATTTTTTTGGATTCTAGAGATAGGGCATCGACAAGTTTTGTTCGGTTTATACGGGAAATAGGAATTCGTTGTTGAATAGTGTAAACGACCCGAGAAGATGGCCACAACCGTCAAAATCTTCGCCTATCATCGAGAAGCTTCATTGTCGCCACCGATTATTATTCAATGCTCCATCCATCAATGTTCAATGATCTCCTTGATTTGATGCTAAAATTTCTCACAGATTATTGATGATGACGGCTGCAAAAAAAACCCCTAATATTAGAGTCTGCAACATTAAGTTTTTATTATATAGGAGATGAAAAATACCTATATAATATCAATACGTATACAATAATTGATTAATATATTTTTTGTTACATATATAATACTGATCGTTGATATTGTATTACAATTATTGTATTATGCTATACCAAGCCAATGTTAAAAAGACCAATTTAATACTTTATATGTTGTAAACTACTAACATGTTAACGATAATAATACCTAGATGATTATGATAATAATACGCTGATTCGTATAAATACAATAGCAATACAATTCAGATTGGATTGCAAACGTTATAATATTTTTAGTATGGATATTCAAGTAGTCAGTATGAAACGCAGGCGATTCAGATAACGAAAATAAAAAGGAGTAACGGAAACGATTCTCATAATACAACTATAATTACTGTATAATAAAGGTATTATCAATGGAATTTTACACATTACCTATGACCGTCCACGAAACGTCCATGAAACCAAAAGAAAATCTTACAATGTAATAATTAATGTCATGGTACAACTTAATGAGGTTTAGAACAATGTCATCATAAGATAGGTCAAGTGTTCTTTCCATTACGTGACAGTGTTTAAAACAAAAAATACTAGGATAACTCTTATATCCTTATGATTTTGAGTAATCATTTTTTTTTTTAGGATTTGGTTACCTTCTAAACCAAACCGTTGATAGTGTAACCCAAAAATTCGAACCAAGTGATATTTTCTCAAATAAGTGTCGTCTAAGGATAGGTCAAATGCCAATAGATATCACAGTTCTATCTCTTTCGAGAAACTTATTCTGGTATTGCTAGTGAACACACATCGAAAAAGGAAGGCTTATGGTGAATATGTAGCTTCACTGGGATCTCACACTGCAAGTTCTTGGTGGACATCACAAGATCAATTAGCATCAATCCTTTTCACAATAACTATTTTTAATTAGCATTTCCTCCCACTTTTATGAACTAGGTTAAACTCGTTGATCCAAGTCACAATCGTTTCATTATAAATATTATATTGGTTGGTTTGATTTTAATGTGAATTGTCATGTTTTCAAACTAAAAAACCTAATCATATTATTTGAGCTTACACAAAGTGACCTCACAACTTTCAGTCATTTCAACCCTATCACATTCTCATGTAAAGATGTTCAGTAAATCGTCATCTTCAGTATTTCTATCATTTGACAAAATCTTTCTAGGCATTCTGAAAAATTCCTAAATGTGGAATGTAATTCCTAAATTATATCTATTATATTTTATCAATATTTAGGATGTATGAATATTTTTGTTCAACATGGGATAAATCAATATGGCATGCATCCAATGCAACATATAAATTGTGTAATTTAAAACATACATCAGATGCAATTTTAATTAAAAGACATTGACCGGCATAATTTGACATATCTCTAAGAATTTTAAAGTAAGTATCCTATTATAAAAGATTTACCAAGAGGACATATCATATCCTTCAAAATCTTCATCAAAATAGTATTCACAATTTTGAAAGAAATATGGTATTATCTAGAAATCGGATGCGTTTTTTATATTATTTAAAATCATGAAGGTTGACATCTTAGATTACACCAAGTTTAGGGAAATATGGTATTATCTAGTACTTTTGTACATAGCATATGAATACCAATTTATATTTTTCATGTAAATATAATTCTCAATAACAAATTTTCAACAAATGCTTATAAATATATTTCACCCTCGTATTATTAACATATGTTCAAACCATTCAAAAGAGGTGTGTCTTAGCCTACCATACAAAATTCTCCTTTGTGAATAAGTAGAAAGATCGATGTAGAACTCTAGCCAATAGGTTAGATAACATCACTAACTTGAATTAACTAATCATATTTTCCTACAATACTAAATATGTTTTACTATTTTACTAAAGTACTTCAATATTATTTTCAATCATACAATTGTTGTTAATTGCATAGGTATCATTTGATAGTGTTCATCATAATTTTAATAGAGAATAAAGTCTATTTTTTAAATTCTCTAGGAAAAAAGATGAATGAAGATATTCAGAAAATCATCTCAATTGTAAGCGTTTACTTTTCTTTTATATATGTACCTACTTTTGATTTATCATTCTAATAGTTAAACTAATATATTAGCTCCTACCGAATGTGACAAACAAAAAAAAGTAAAAGCTTGTGAGCTTGCTAAAAATTATCATGGAGCACACAAACGTAAATTATAATTTCTTAAACTTTTTATTATGTTGAATTCTTCTACTACTTGAATTATAAAAATTTCCATCTAATACCCTCGTCAAGAACGAAATGTAGTGCGTGGATACTACTCACAAAAGTACATAAAAGATATTATATACAACAGTGATAGTAAGTATTTTATATCCATTTAAATTACGCCTTATATTAAGAAAAATAAAAATTACATTTTTAAAAAACTTATGTGTTTTGTGTATTGTTGTAAGGACCCGGCTCAACACGGAGCCAAACTCGGGGCATTAACCTCTTATTCGTGATTTAAACATTTAATAAAATCTTAGAGGCATGCTAAAATATCATTTTGCATTTATTGAATTAACTTAAAAACATAAACAATGTTCATGGGTACCCATAAAACAATAAATTATTAACATGTCTCAAACTCAATAGTTCATGCTTTAAATAATAAAATAGATATCCACTTTGAAAATAAAATCATAAACCCTAATCTGGCTTGCTCATGGTTACACCAGCTTCAGCTCAGCCATCTCGGTTCACCTATAAGTACCTGGGAATTCCATAATGAAAAGGGAAAAGTTCGCGAAAACTCAGTAAGGGATCCCAACACAAAATCTAACAAGAACATATAAATAACCCTAGAAACACAAAGTAACATGGTTACATAAATGTGATCTCAATCTTCACTTTAACTCAAACTCAACACTTTATCTCGAAGCTCATAGCATAATCTTTAATCTCAAATCTCTATCTATAAACTTGGTAGTCTATACTAGTGTGAGAGCACCTCGACGAGCCGAAACAATTTAGTTGTCGTCAGACTTCTAACACTCGCGAAAGGACAAAGACCCTCCGTAGTGGGATATATCCCGACCCACACTCCTAGCGCGACAATTGACTAATCGGGTGGCTCTCTGATCCCTAACACTATCGCTAACTAGGAATATCTTCCTCAACGCCCGACACCTGAACTATTTCCCTAACCGAGTCTAACGATTAAGACAAGTCGGACCTAACCGTAGCTCGTGCTCTAGATACTCTTGCCCCCCCCCCCCTTGGGACCTTTAACTCAATATATCTCGAGGGTTCCCTTTGGAGCACCTAACTTGGTTACTCAACTCAGCTCCCTTTGGAATGGTTGAACTTGAACAAACACGATTGGTTCTTCTAAAACACCTAAATAGGAATGATAATCACGCCCGCCTCCCCCCCCCCCCCTTTTTTTGACAAATAACTATAATCTAACATGTTACATTCAAAACTACAAGCCGAAACTATTTCAGTAAACATCAAGTGTCTTTAAAACACATCACGAGATTCATGCTAAAACAATATATAACATACAAGACATCCTAAAACTCTACAACCAATCATTCGTAGAAATCTCGTCAATCAATTCTTAACTAGTCATACGAAGTAATATATAAACAAACAATTCTCGGAAATCACACATCATGCAAACAAGTCTTTCAGTGTTCATTCAATCATAATATATTCAAAATTACCCACAATGAACCTATACTGGGGAAACAGTCTCTTATCTTTGCTGAAAAATGCTTGGAACGATCCTTGGAACTCGTAGCGCAAATCTCCTAAAGGATATTCACCTAGAAGTGTTCGTATAGGACAAACGGGTGAGAATTAGGTCTTAAAAACCTAAAAAATGGACTTAGGACACGAGATTTACCTTAGGGCAAAGTTGGGAATTTTCCAGTCACCGGAGACGGCGACACGTGGATTAGAAGTCATCGGCGCATGAGGAAGGCGAAGCTACAGGTTCGGACGCGTCTCAGTAAGCTCAGGAGCGTGCTGCAGGTTGGACTGGGCGTCGGCTTGCCTCGGCGTCTGCTGCAAGCTAGGATGAGGCGCGTTAGGCTCAGGTCTGGCGTGGACCAATATGTGGCTACGTCTAACGCAGGCGTTTCACAATTGGCGCGACACGTGGCTGCAGGGCAGAGGCGGAGATGGCGGCGATGGCTGGTTGGCTGTGGGCGCGACTTACATTGATTGGCGGCACGCGCTGATAAGCGAACGCGGGCGGCGCTGACGCGAAACTTGGTGACCAATCAACGCCCTTCCTTGTTCGCTAGAGCGAACCCTGCTGCGACACCTAGCGGGCTTTGACTGGCAGTGGATGACGGTTGTGCAGAATCCCATGACGACGGTGCTAACTCCTCTAAAAAATTACTCTCGGTATTTGCACCCTGACGCCCAATGATGGGTTAATTATTAGGGTTCATAATGACTGCTAATCATTGGGTATTTATAGCCCAATGATTGATTTTGTCATTTTCTGATTTCGTCCTTTTCCCTATTTTGACATTTTGTGGTAAAAATTACGAAAATGCCCCTAAATTCAAATTTCTAAAATTTAACCCTAATTTTCTTAAATTACCTCTTTGCATTACATCTTTGCCCTTAACTCCTTAAGTCCAAATAACATTTCTAAAAGGAAAATTTGTCCAATTTAGTCCTTCAATTTCCCGATTAAATAAATATATTTATTTTTAATTTATTTACTAAAAACCTAGAAACTTAGGGTTTTTACATTTTTTTTTTTTTAACAATTGAAGAACCTTACACTCAAGAATAGCTGGACATTATTGAAGTATTGTTTGCACACCATGTAGGCAATAGTTTTTTTTTTTTTGATATCTATAACTGTCTGGGTCAGCTTACACACACCTCTGCTAATGTCACGGGACATATTGTCTGACTCTACAACATTTGGATGTCAAGGAAATTTATGAAAAATTGATTCCTAAGTAGGTGACAACCATGTAGGTTAGCATTAATTTCTCAACTTCCCTTTATACTTGCACAAAGAAGTTTTGTAGTTGATCTAGAGGACTAAGTCTCATATTTATACTCGTATATAAGAGTTTTATAGTTGACATGGAGGGAAAAGTCTCATTCATACTTGTATATATGTGTTTTGTTGTTGATCTAGAGGGGTGATTCTCATTTCACTTGTATTTACAGGAGTTTAATAGTTTACCTAGAGTGTTGAGTTCTAGTATATTTAGAAGTTTTGTAGTTAGTCTAGATGATTGAGTCTCATACTTGTAAATAAAAGTTTTGTAAACATGTGAACTTTATTTGAAAATTGTAAATTTACATTGTTATGCTTCTAAGTTTTGTGTAACTACGGAGACAACTATCAACACCCAATATATGTTTTCAGTTTCCTCCATATGGGATGTTTGTTTGATGTATTAACGAGCTATTACAAATGAGTTTTTACAACTTTTCTTCAAACAACCACATTCAAACGAACTATTGTAATCACTAAAAATAATTGTTCATTTCTAATTACTCATTTATAACTACTCAAAATAGTCATCCATTTCTATTTGTTCATTTTTAATTACAATTTCTAACCTCTCAAAATAATCACTTATTTCTAATCATATTTAAACGAGTTATTGTCTGCATTCTCTTTACAAAAATCATCATCCAAACGAGCTATTAACTATAACTCTTCTACAAATAATCACATCCAAATAATTTATTACTAAAACTCAAATTTCTAATCACTTAAAATAATCTCTCATTCACAACTCCACATCCAAACACATTTTTAATGTTTCATTTTTTGTATTTTTCAAAATAATGTCTATTGTTCCGATGTTTTAAATTTAGTTGTTTTATTATCTTCAAAGTTCTAAATCATCGAATGTAAATTTAACAATCAGTTGAAGGAATTCTTTAAATCTGCCATTTTTACATATTTTAATTAACGATACCCTATTACTTTTTTTCTTTTGAAATTACCCGTAAAATCACACTAGTGTTGAACTATATA
This sequence comes from Cyclanthera cordifolia, assembly GCA_037832605.1. Taxonomy (NCBI): domain Eukaryota; kingdom Viridiplantae; phylum Streptophyta; class Magnoliopsida; order Cucurbitales; family Cucurbitaceae; genus Cyclanthera; species Cyclanthera cordifolia. The sequence continues at coordinate 12,087,593 of JBBMEG010000024.1, forward strand.
CTAAACATGTTTTATTATTTAACAGTTTTGCAACAGTATTTACAATTGCCAAAACAAACGTAACTCTATTTGTATTAATCCACGCTTGATTCGAGTCCCCTAATCTCCCTTCGTAAAAAAAAAAAAATTAAAAAAAAAATAACATTTAAGTCGCTTTACTTCAAAAACGCATACAACTCCCGAACACTCCTTTAATACTAAACCCCAAAAAAAAATCAACTTAATTTAATCACCCTGTTCTGGCCCAATCTAAGAATTACTTGAAACTCAGCAATCCTATAAACATCATAGTTCTTAGCATAGTTCTTAGACTTGAGATCAATTTCTACAACCAAAAATCAAATTTAAAACCTATACTCAAGTCTAAAAAGCTATGAGTTGGAACCATAGTAATCAAATATCTAAGAAATATTACTTCAGTTGGCAGTGAAAATCAAATATCTAAGAAATATTACTTCAGTTGGCAGTGAAAAGAAGATAAAAGCATAATATTATTACTTCAGATCAACAAATGAATTGTTGAACAATATGCAGACTAGAGAAAGAAAAGATAAAAAGGTATCACTGCAAAAATATCACCTGCAATTAAAGCACACGGAAAACCAGATAGAGATATACTTTGATGAAATGTGCAACAATTTGGTAACCATGTTCATACACAATCAACACATCAGACTTGGCACTAACCAAAAGAAACGCTCTAACAAAGATTCGATGCGTAAGCAACCAGTCAAACATATTGCTTGGAAAAGAAATAAGACAGTTTGCCAGAGAATAAAAAGCGCTTTACAATGGCTTCCCAGCAGTACACTTCATCTAACAGTATTGGGAGATGAGTTATCAGGTGTCTCTTGAAGCCTATATATAGTGATCTCCTGCTGCTTGAAATAGCGTCTGTCCTCTTCATCAACAAGAACAAGATTTAAATAATACTTCACACTGAATTTGTTGTTGATGTTACGATGTGTAGGCGTCAGCTCGTAAGGGCTAAGAAACAGTCTCACAGGAATAGATTCGCCTACACAACCAAGTGCTAACTATCATTATTCTTCATTGCCAACTAAAATATATTCATGTTCCTTTTAATTTACTATTTGGACTTTAATTCTCCTTCTTAGTTTCCTTTTTAGAAGAAATACATATGCTCTAAAAGAGAAGGATAACAAGATGAAAAAAGAAAAAAAAATGATATACCGCTGCTAAGTCTAAACATACCAAAATAAAAAAAACTAGATGATGAGGCTAAAAACACAATTTGCTGCGCTTGAGACAATGAGGAATAATAAATGGCCAAAAAGCTACGACAATATCAATCATCAACCTACAAAGACAATGTCGTCTAATGCTTATACCGTCTTCCAAATCCGAGTCAATAAGAGAAGGATGGTCTTAAGTCTATGGGGGAGTGTTAGGTTTCCGCTCTTCAATTCCTGCAATCGTTAGTAGTTCCAGACCAAATAACAAGACACAACACTGGGTAAATCACTTGTTGATGAATATGAGTCAACAAGAGGTTATATATTGACATAAACCCAATCATAAACAAAGAAGAATCGATTCAACGAAACAAATTAAAGAACACAGCCAGCAACTTTGAGAAAGCTGGAAATTTCTCCCTAGACCCCGAGTCTACCCAGATTTTTCCCCCTCTCAATCGTCCCTTGCCTCCCGTACAAAAACCCTCCCTCGTGCCTGCTCTAACGGTTTTTTTCCAGCCACATTCTCTCTCTCCGAAAAGACCATTTTGCCCCCTTCTTTTATATGTAATTATTTTAGGAGGCCTTACAATACCTTCCCCTTCGAGACTCACCTTGTCCTCAAGGTGAAGGTGGGGGTAATCCTTCTTGATGTCTGTTACACTCTCCCAGCTGGCCTTGTCAACTTCCTGTTCATTCCACAAAATTAACCATTCCTCCAACTGCTTCTCATTATTCCACCTAATGCCCAACACTGTTTTTGGTTCCTTCGTCCATTCAAAGTCCTCATTCACTGGTAGAATTGTGGATTGTACAATTTTTGGACTTCCTACCACTTTCTTTAACTGCGAGACATGGAACACATCATGGATCTGAGACTCACTAGGTAGTTTCAATTTATACGCTACCGTTCCAACACGTTTCTCAATCTGAAATGGGCCAAAATACTTAGGAGCTAACTTCTCGTTTCGGCGAAGAGCCAAGGTTCTTTGTCTACAGGGACAAAGTTTAAGATACACCCACTCTCCTAACATATACTCCACCTCTTTCCGTTTTCTATCCGCAAACTTCTTCATTCGTTCTTGTGCCAGAGTCAATTGTTCTTTCAGGGCGGCCAACGATCGATCACGTTCAACCAGTTCTTGTTCCAGAGTATCTACGCTGGTTTTAGTTTCACCATAGTATAACAGTGTCGGAGGAGGCCTCCCATAAACTACCTGAAATGGTGTAGTATTAATGGATATGTGATATGTGGTATTATACCAGTACTCCGCCCAGTGGATCCATTTCTGCCATTCTTTCGGGTGCTCGCTACAGAAACAGCGAAGGTATGTCTCCAAACATCTATTAACTCTCTCCGTCTGTCCATCCGTTTGAGGATGATATGCTGTACTTCTCTTCAATTGTGTTCCCTGGGAACGAAAAAGTTCTTTCCAGAAAATACTTAGAAAGATTTTGTCTCGATCAGAGACTATGGAATTTGGGAAGCCATGAAGTTTCACGATCTCTTTCACAAATTTTTCGGCAACCTCTTTAGCAGAATATGGATGCTTCAGTAACAAAAAATGCCCATATTTACTGAGTCGATCAACCACAACTAAGATCGAATCATACCCTTTTGATTTCGGTAATCCTTCGATGAAGTCCATCGAGATGTCATTCCAAATTCTATTTGGTATTGGTAGTGGTTGCAGAAGACTTGCTGGTTGTATTGCTTCAATTTTATTCCGCTGACAGACTTCACATTTTTCCACATAGCCTTTAACCATTGCTTTCATATTCTTCCAGTACAACTCTCCCGTGAGTCTTTTGTAAGTTCGTAAGAATCCCGAATGTCCTCCAATCACCGAATCATGAAACATGTAATATTTGAGGAATCAATGTAGAGTGATTCGACAAAACTAAGCGATTCTTATAAAACAGATTTCCATGTTGAATATGAAACTTCGGGTGGAACATAGGATCTTCTAACAGCTTGTCCCATAATTTTTTTAATTCTTCATCGGCGAGTATTTCCTCTCTAATCATTTCCATCTCGATGATTCGTGGTACAGTGATAGATTGTAATTCTGTTTCTCTTATCACTCTTGATAAGGCATCAACTGCTCTATTACTTTGGCCAGGATGATATTTGATTTCAAAATCATAGCCTAACAGTTTAGTCAACCATTTTTGATATTCGGGCTGAACTTCCCGCTGGTCTAGGAGGTGTCTAAGGGCTTTTTGATCTGTCAAAACCGTAAATCTTTGACCCAGCAGATAATGTCGCCATTTCTAAACTGCTAAAACTACTGCCATAAGTTCACGTTCATACACTAACTTTTCTCTTGCTCTGTTCGACAGTGCTTGACTAAAATAAGCAATAGAGCGTTTCTGTTGAGATAGCACCGCACCCACTCCCGTACCTGAGGCGTCAGTTTCTATGACAAACGGTAATGCAAAATCTGGCAAAGCTTAACCGGTAGCGTCATCATAGCTTGTTTTAAGGTCTCGAAAGCTCTTGTTGCCATTTTTGTCCACTCAAAAGCATCCTTGCAAAGTAATTGAGTCAATGGAGTCGCAATCAACCCGTAATGCCTCACAAATCTTCTGTAATATCCTGTAAGGCCCAGAAAACCTCTTAACTCTTTTATGTTTTTGGGAATCGGCCACGTTTTCATGGCTTCGATCTTAGTACTATCAGCTTCTACCCCTTTTTTCGAGATGCAATGCCCCAAATAATTTACCCTTGCCTGGCCAAACGTGCATTTCTTTCGATTAGCGAACAATGAATGTTTCTTGAAAAGATCCATGACTATGTTAAGATGTTTTAAGTGCGTCTCATAATCCGGACTGTAGACTAAGATGTCATCGAAAAACACCAGTATAAATTTGCGTAAGTACGGTCTAAAAATCTGATTCATCAAGGCTTGAAATGTAGCCGGCGCGTTTGTCAGACCGAATGGCATCACTAAGAACTCCTAATGCCCCTCATGTGTTCGAAAAGCCGTTTTTTCTACATCACCCGAATGCATTCTGATCTGATGATAACCAGATTGCAAATCAAACTTCGAATAAAGCACTGACCCATGTAATTCATCTAGCAATTCATCTATCACTGGGATTGGGAACTTATCTGGAATGGTTACCTGATTCAATGCTCTGTAATCGACGCAAAATCGCCAACTTCCATCTTTCTTATTAACTAATAATACCGGGCTAGAAAAAGGGCTAGTGCTTGGTTGAATTATCCCGGATGTGAGCATTTCACACACCAACCTTTCTATTTCAGATTTTTGAGCATGAGCATATCAGAATGGTCTCACATTAATCGGTGATTGTCCTTCCCTTAACAAGATTCGATGGTCCGTGTTCCGTGACGGTGGAAGTCCCACGGGCATTTCAAATATTTCCCGATTTGCAGCTAATAATTGTTTTAGGCCTTCTTCCAACACTAAGTTATCGCCCACTTCACAGTTTCCTTCTCGTGAGGCTAAAGCTCGCAACTCAATTAGATAGCCCTGATCCTCGTTTGACCACGATTTGGTCAACATTTTCAGTGATACTTCAGCTTTTGTCAATGAAGAGTCTCCTTTTAATTTTACGGTCTGGCCATCCAACATGAATTCCATGGTTAGAGCGCTCCAATCCACGTTCATACATCCCATTTTTCGTAACCATTGCATTCCTAAGATCACATCGATTCCGGACATCTTGAATGGCAGGAAATCTTCCCTCACTGTTAATTCAGGGAAGTTGATACTAACATTCTTGCAAACTCCTCGGCCTTTAGCCGCCGCCCCATTCCCCAAAACAATGCCATAATGGTTGGTATCAGTCGTTGCAATTCGCAATTCGTCCACTAACTGTTGTGATAGGAAATTGTGGGTTGCCCCACAGTCAATCAAGGCTACAATGTCTCTGTTTTCCATCACTCCCTTTACCTTCATTGTTCCTGGAGTTGAAAAACCTACAACTGATTTGAGCTCCAATTCCACTAAGTCACCAACCACTGCCTCCTCGATGTCCCCCTCGTCCTCAGTTAACTCTTCCCTTACGAGTTTGATTTCTTCTATATCATTGACTAATAGAACTTTCAATTCTCGAAAATTGCGCCCCTTACATCTGTGATCCTTGGTATATTTTTCATCGCATTTGAAACACAATCCCCTCTCACGCTTCGCTTGAAACTCGGCATCTGACAATCGTCTAAATGGAATTTCTCGACGATTCAAGTTTGGTCGTTCTGGAAGTGTTATTGCTCGCGTGTTGGACCCCTCATTCTGTTTTCCAAATGCTGTTTTCACCTGTAAAGTATTAGCAGTTCTATTAGGAAAATGTGGCAGTGACTTACCTGGGTCCTTTGCTACCCCCATTGCGATTCCGATAGCTAATTCGCGATCTGAAATTAATTGCGCTTGTCTCATCGTATCCTCCAATCCCTTCGGTTGTCGACTCACCACTGCCGCTTTAAGCATCGGCTGTAATCCTTTTAGAAAAGTATTTTCCATTACCTCGTCCGACAGTTCTAAGTTAACCGAATAGGCTTCAAACCTGGCAACATAATCTTCTAGCGTTCCATCTTGAGAAATCGATAGAAATCGCTCACACAAACTTCCTTCTTGAGATGGCCGAAATCGTGTGAATAACCGGGTTTTCAATTCTTCCCAACCCTCGATCTTACGTCTCTTCACTGCCCACCTATACCAGTCAACTACCGGTTGTTCGAAACTGATTATCGCGACGACAATCTTCTCCTCGTCCGCTAATTGGTGAAGTTCGAAATAAGTCTCAGCTCGAAACAGCCAAGAGTCGAGATTGGTTCCGTCAAAAGTCGGCATCAACAATCGTTTAAACTTGTTTTTATCACATCCCTGCATCTCCAATTTAGCCACCGAACTCTCCCCTTCATCGTTGCCTTTCTTCTCGGCAGAATCCTCCAAGCCCAGCACTCCTTTCAACTTCCGGTCAGTGTTTCCGGCCGATTCTGTCACCGTTTCCGCTCTGCTCACTGCTAAATCGGCGATCGCGGTTCTCATCCACTCGAGACTTCTCTCCATTCGCGATACGGTGGCGCTGAGTTCCGTCAGCTTAAGATCGGTCGTTTCCATTCTCCGATCGTTGGCATCCAAACGTTCTTCCACTTGCAGTTGCGCCATCTTCCTTGTTCGCCCCAGATTGAAGGCTCTGATACCAATTTGTTAGGTTTCCGCTCTTCAATTCCTGCAATCGTTAGTAGTTCCAGACCAAATAACAAGACACAACACTGGGTAAATCACTTGTTGATGAATATGAGTCAACAAGAGGTTATATATTGACATAAACCCAATCATAAACAAAGAAGAATCGACTCAACGAAACAAATTAAAGAACACAGCCAGCAACTTTGAGAAAGCTGGAAATTTCTCCGTAGACCCCGAGTCTACCCAGATTTTTCCCCCTCTCAATCGTCCCCTGCCTCCCGTACAAAAACCCTCTCTCGTGCCTGCTCTAACGGTTTTTTTCCAGCCACATTCTCTCTCTCTGAAAAGACCATTTTGCCCCTTCTTTTATATGTAATTACTTTAGGAGGCCTTACAGGGAGAAGAGGTGTTAGGGAATTGTTGATGGATGAAAACCCCATGAATCATAGAACATAGAACTTTCAGGGCTTGTTGAAGGGAGGTCAAGTTTGTAAACAATAGAGCGGAGAGAGTAGGTAGTTTGATGCTGGGTGGGTGTGAAGTGGAAAGAAGGGTTGGTTAAGAAGGTGAAGCAATGAGTTTCAATGCAACAAGTGTTTAGTACTTGATTTCTTCAAGAAAGGGGGATTATTTTCCTTTCCTGAATACTGGAGGGTAGGGTAAAGTTTTAATGAAAGAATTAGAGAGTTTGAGGTTTTTAGAAGGAGAGTCTAAAAGCAGGAAGGAGAAAGACGAATGTGAAAGGCTTCTGGAAAAGAGATGACAAGAGGGGAGGGGGAAAAGATAGAGAGACCAAGGGAGATGGACGCTGAAGTTCTGTTGGGGTAAAAACAGAGGGCAAGAGGGAAGAAAAGTCTATTAGGCTATCTTCAATTAGAGAGGAAAAAGGGATAGATTAGTTCTAGTGAGAGTAAAGTTTGGGTTTGAGGAAGAGGTAGGAGAATGGTTTCTAGAACGTGAATGAATTGATTTAGGTGGCTCAATGATGTTAGTATCAAAACTTTGCCGGTCAGGGTAAATGTCTTCATCAATCATCACTTGATTAAGCATGGAGAGGTAAATGAGATAAGACTTTCATGAAAAGGTTGGATTTCAATGAAAATGGCGATCTAAGGCAACCATATCCTCAAAATGCATGAACCAACTTCCTCTTAAAGAATGATTAGCCTCATGGTAGAAGGCATCGGACCATATAGATTTTCCCACCTTTATTTGAGCTTGAGAAACATTGATCAGATTTAATGTCTTGCTTAATATTTTCTAATCACCTAAAATGGTTCTCAATAGCTTAAAAAGACTCACGCCACCAAAAATCTAGGAGGGGCAAGTTTGAAATGGAAATCCAACCTCCATAAAGGCGGTTGTGGAGGGTTGAATGTCACTTCTCTATAATAAGGTGATAAACTCGTAGGAAGCCCACTTTTCAAGGGAATAAGAAACAATGAAACTAGACAGATCACTCCCGTTAAAGGAATTAGACCATATCAGCATACAAGGCATTGATAACCACATTCGTTTAGAAGATCTTTGAAAGACATATTGATATGTTGGACCAGTTACCATAAGCAAATAATTTAGAGACAACTCATAAATGATCAAAGTAAAGCTTTAAAGTTCTGGTTATGGTTGGGCTTATCAACGGAAGTATTATAAAGAGAGACTGTTGAGCCTTTATTCAGAACTGAGATATGGAGTTCTTTTGAGATTAGGGAACATGAAGAAGAGAAGTAGATACATTGCCAACTTCCAGAAAGCCAGTAGTCCTTGATTGTCATCACTAAAAGGGATATGAATAAAATGTCAACAACCTCTCCAAGGCCAAACAACACAACAACATACTAAACCAATAGAAGAATGAAGAATCATAGGCATCTCTAAAGGTCTCGAGGAAAAGCTTCTTGATGGAAAGTTTAAGTAGATGGGCAATGGATCTCCCCATCCCATGGAAGACAGGAATGGAGGGGAATGAATTTAGCGAACATAGAGTTTTTAATCCAGGGAATCCTCTTGTCAAATACAAAAGGGGTCCAAGAATTGAACTTCTAATGATTTCCATCAAGAAAGAAAGTGAACGGGTGATTTAAGTATTTGGGCCTGCTTGGATTAAGAGAACTAAAACAAGAAAAAAAATTTGCAAAGAAAGGAACTTATAATGGACTTCATTACAATCCAAATGATATTGACTGATTTACAACAAGGGGAAGGAATTTTCCGAGAAGTCCAGCAAACCACTTTAAACAGTTAACGAGGTTCAAGTAAGAACTGAGATTTTCACTAACCCATGAGATTTACGCTAAGACAGATGCAAGAGGAGAATCACACTAAGAATGTGAGTAGACATCATGAAACAAAGGCAAGATCAATGCAAGATGAAGAATAGACACGAGCCGGCAACAAGACACAAACTAACTCAAAAACAAAGAAGGAAAGGTCATATAAGATGCCCAAGAAATACACAACCCAGACGTGAACTAATGCAAGGAGACAAACATGAACAACAGACAAAGAAACGAAGAAAGAGAAGCAATGGAGGAATCAAACATACCAAACACTTGGAGACAAAGGAGAAAAAGGAGGACACGAGCTGAAACAAGGTTTAGGGTTTGACATGAGGGGATAAAACTTGACTGACATTGCCGACAGCAGAAGGATGGTGGTGAAGGCAGCAGCGGAGGCAAGGTGGCAACAACGGCAGTGTAGGGGTGGCGACTAGGGTTGGGACTTGTGACTTAGAATTTTCATTTAATTTTAACTCTTTGAGTGAACAGTTTTGTTATTCTTGGATTTCACTTTGTTAGGCTTAGGTTTAGGTGTTTAGTAACTTGTTACTTTTAAAAATATGACAGAAAAGTCAGCATTTCATGGTGAAGGAAACAAAAGAAATTTATCATTTCATTTGGTACACACAAATATGCTACTTTCCCTGCTTCAGGTAATGGAATTAAATTATAAAAAAATAAAAAAAATAACAAAATAACAAAATAACAAAGAAGAGAGCATTTGGAGCACACCTCTAACTGGAGCTCCATCCATTAACTCATACTTAGCTAGTGTCTCTGTCTCGACATGAGTGTTAGCTCCAGATCCCGTTGATTCACGACGCCTAATCTCTAGATCCATATTCTTTATCTTGATTCTCACCAGCAGGAAATAAATCTTGCCAATGATAATATCCTTGAGATGGTACCTGTATATACCAATTTTCTTAAACAAAGAAACTAATGTATCATCTCTAAAAGAAAAGGGGGAACCCAATACGTCCAATTTCAAAAATAAATAAATAAATAAACAAAGGTAACCAATGAAACGGCCAACATAGCCAGCTTCTAAATCTAACCCCCAATAAAAGTTTGTTAACAGAACGAGTACTTCCTTGAAGTTTAATAAATGCATCCGACTGGTAGATTGTTTTAGAGCATAGTTAAAGCCAGAAAATCAATACAACTTACTTGCTTTTGTTATACTCAAACTCAATGTGCAGGCAATCTTCAATTCCAACTTCCATCTACAACAAAGAGCATAAATAATCAAAACGATCCACAAAGAGTTGCCTTGGTACCAGGAATAGATACGCGTTAGTGCCATAATGCATGCTACTGAAAAAGTAAACCACCACAGAACCTAGTGTGTCAAAAGTGTATTCCAATATGAGTTAACTGCCATATACTAAAAGCTCATCATTGTAAAAAAAAAAAATGAAAAATATCATTGTTGATTGATGGAAGTTGGGGTATTTCACTGTACTGACCTTAATACCATTGTTGATTGATGGAAGGGGTGAATAGTTGCGAACCTGAAACCAATGATTACAAGCTTAGGATGAAACAGACCCACATAAGCTAAGTAGACTTGTGCAATTAACATGTTAAGATTAAGAAAAAAACAACTATGTCAATTAACAAAAGTACAGACATCTTCCGCCATCAACCTTAGTAATTTATGAAAAATATAACTTTCAATGCTAGAGATGCAAGAATAAGATGACTGCATACGCTTAGAAAAAAGGACGAAGCATGAAGAAAAAGTACCCCCTACAGGGGAGACTGGAGAGACAAAGCATAAGATGCTAAACAACCAAGAAACCAACAAGCATAAGCCCAATCACAAGAAATCACAAAAAGAAGCAATATATGGTAGCATAAGCCCAATCACAAGAAATCACAAAAAGAAGCAATGTATGGTAGCATAAGTACATAAAATGAAAAAAAGTGAATGCAACTCCAACATCTCACACTGCCTTCCTGCTCCATCCATCTTCTATTAATTATCAGACTCAATCAACATTTTTATAGGAAAGATATGTCATTGATGAAATAAAAGCAATCATATCGAAACGGGTTAAAAATAAATATCTCCACTAACCAAAGTGAACATAACTCAACTAGTATCTTGATGTACTAACAACCAAGATATTTGGTTGGAGTCCCCCGAACCCTATCGTACTCAAAATAAACATCTCCACTGAGCAATAAGCAAACAGAGATTGTAATCACAAATAGGATGTAAATGATGAAACCAGAAAAGAGATAAATACAAAGTAGAACCCACAAATTCATCAAAGGATAAAGATTTATCCGAAAACCCAATTGTCCCTCTCCAACCAAATGTTCCATAAGAAGGCTCGAATAATAAGTCTTCCAAATAGTCTTCTTCTCTTTCTAAAGGATGGTCTACAAGTGACAATTCATGGAGGGTGATATGTTTCCTGGCCAAGCACCGCTCCAATTAAAATCTCTTTGCATAAGGCTCTAAACAGCAGAAGCAAAAGAACATTAATGGAATAGGTGGATTTGTGATTCTGCTCTCTAAAACATGGAGCACAACAACTCAGCGAGAGAGAGAGAGCCATGTAAATTTCTTTAGGAATACATCGCTGAGGAAGCGGGAATTCGACTTCCCCTGGAGGTAGGGTACAATTAAGCTCCCAAATAAAGAATTCGGCTTTCTTTGGATGAGAGCCAACCCAAAGATTCTCAGAAATCTCTCGTTTCACCACTTGATGACAAAGACAGGCTCTGTCTTTGAAAGTGAGCCAGATGAAAAATCCCAATATTTTCAAGAGACCAACCCCACATGTTATCACTACATTTGGTACACAAGCTACAATCTCATTTGATAGTAAAGTCATTTCTTGAATTTCTACCGCTCTGTTAGCTACCTTATCAGAGAGATTCAAGGCCACATCTTTTTTAGATAAACAATCATAGATGGTGGCATTTTCTTAAAAGATAAGTGATAAAGACAAGAATAAGTGTCTTAAGATACCACAACCCAACCAAAAGTCCTCCCAAAACTGAGTGACATCACCTCAACCAACTTTAATTTTTTTAAGTATTTGAAGATATATTTCTTCCAGAATTTTCTTTATAACTCCTCAGTAATTTCATATATATAATGAAATTGTTTCCTTTCCAAAAAAGTATTAGAAGATATAATATTTGGCCTTATCAATAACTTTCCATGCCCTTTAGAAGAAGAAAGGTTGTCAAATCTAGTCTTATAAATCAGAGCGTCCACTCCATAATTGGCACCAATTAGAGCTCTTCATAACGCATCCCATTCATCATGGAAACACCAAGCCCATTTAACAAGAAGAGATGTTTTTAATGTGTAAACCATATAAATCCAATCCACCTTAACAAATGGGCAACTTTACTGTAGACCAATTGATCAAGTGGCTAACTTTAGAACCATGGTTACCTTACCATAAGAAGTTTCTCAAAAAAATGTCAATAGCTAGATCACTTTTATTGGGGGCTAAAAAATAGATAATAAGTAAATAAAAAAATTGGCCAATGTGGCATTAAGTAAAGACATTCTATCGCCATTTGTTATGCTTGTTGAGCTCCAGGTGGGAATTCTTTTCTCTAATTTCTCAATTACAGGAGTCCAGGAGGTAATCCCATCCCAAGTAGGTGGAAGGCCAAGTACCTAAGTTGTAACCAAATTGGTTAGCAAGTGCAGATGATGAATTCTGATCTATTCCAATGCGTAAGATTGAAACTTTGGTTGATCTTCAGTCTAGAAACAAGTTCAAATTCCTTGACTCTTTGAAGTAGGTTTGATAGTTAATGATCTTCAGAGATGAGAAGTGATGGTGTCTTCCGCAAATGAGATATTAATAAACCGCGAAGGCTCACCAACCTAGACCAACAATCCTCCCCTCCATTTCAGCATGTGCAAGCATTCTACTCAAGCAATCAACCACAAGGGTGAAGAGGAACAATGAGTCCGCATGCTGAAGCCCTTTAGATACATGGCTTTTACCGGGGGCTTGTCATTTGAACTTTGTCAAAGATACACAACCTCTAATCCACCGTCTCCAAGTATCACCAAGTCCATTTTCCTTAAGGATATCATCTATAAATGTTCAATCAACCGAGTCAAAAACTTTATACCTTGATCCCCATTCCCCTTGTTCTTTATGATTTCTTTCATTAATGAGCTCGTTAGCCATAAAGATGCATCAAAAAAATTTCTTTTGTGCAACAAAAGCCGATTGGTTTTTTGTAATTGTATGAGGGAGGACTCTATTCAAACATTCATAGAGGCATCTAGCAATAATCTTGTAAAGACGTAAGATTGATGGGCATGAAATCTGTGACCTTCCTAGCCTCTAATTTTTTAGAAATGAGAGAAATGTAGGTCTCTAGCATTAACACCATTCTTAAAAAAATCATGGAACACCTTCACATTGAATTCGATGATGTTACAAGACCTTTTGAAGAATTCGACAGTGAAACAATCAAGTCCCAAAGTCTTGTTACTACCAAGGTCTTTCATAGCACGTTCAATTTCAAAGATCATTCAAAGGAGCTTCAAGGTTATCTCTTTCAGCCAATAGCTTGAAATAAAAGTTTATCAAGGCTTTTTCAATGTCCACATCATTGACCAAGTTGCTGTCATTTTCATCATCCTGAACAAACCATTTGGACAACAACTCTACCTATAAACAAGTTCTTCTCTAGAAGAGATGACAGAGCTTTTATGATAGATCTTCGAAGTGATTTCAGGCCAGCCAAGAAGCCATCTTCTTCTAAGTTAAGAGTTTCAATTATCACTTCAAGGTCATAGAGCTCCTTCCAAAATAACTCTCTCTCATTAGATTAGGAACCTAGATCTCTGTTATCCAAAAGAGGAATGATCAACTAATGCAAAAGATTTAAAACAAGCACGCTAAGAACATTTCCCATGCTTCGCCAATGATGATTTTCAAAGGAGGCGGTTCCTCGCTTTTTCTTGGAGCATCTATACATGCCCATGTCTCGAACTCCATAAATTTTTAATAATAAGCAGGTCGAGGAGCTTTGTTTCTTGAAAAATGACACCGGAAGGATTAGCAGATTTGAGGAGATTTTTATAAGAACCAAGGCCTCTAACATTCTAAGATCTATGATCTTCTAATGGAAGACGGTCCAATCCTCTAATTTGATCAAGGATTGTCCTTATGCTGAATCCTCTATTTCTTTTTAGTTGTTGCCCAAGGCTTTTTTGTGGATGGTATGATTATAATACAAAAAACCATATTAGGCATCCAAGGCCTCTAACAAGTATACTTGTCGATCAACACTCCACAAATATGCCAAAATAAAAGCAGGCTACGAATGTTTCCCCAATTACAGATTCATAAAATAGTAACAAACTAAAGGCACTTTCGGTCTTTCTAGTTAATGACTTATAAAAGTGAAAAGAAAATCCAGTACATCCATTAAAAAGGAAACTGAAACAATTTTACCAACATTCAGAAATGTTTTTTGTAGCGTCAAAAGCAACTTTGAATCTAATAAAAAATGTGCTCTCATATGGTCTTTAAAGGCTATTCCACATAGAAGCGGACTGGTTCTTGAGATAGATGAGGGGAAAGAGGGCACCTTCACAATGTTTCAAAGAGTACTTCTTTCTAGAACTTTACAAGGACTTGAGGCCAAACTAATTGGCTGAAATTTCCAAATTTCAACATGGGAATTAAGTATGAGCACCCAATCCAAAAAACGTTTCATTGATGCAAGAGGCAAGAGCTAATGATTATGATGCCATTTTCAAATTAATAATAATAGTAGATAAGCTGGAATGTTTTTTCTTGAAATTCAAAATGATCTAAGAACTCAGTGAACAACATGTCAAGATCAAGATCAGGGGAATTCATGTCAATTATTATAAAAGAGAAGAATACAATACAAGTCATGCATGCACGTGTGGAGCTACTAGTCTACAATATTCATGCATATAAACATGTCCATCCACTACAATTATTCAAAACAGCATGTTATTTATAAAATGGAAAGATTATTCAAAATAGCATTTTGTGCATGAGAAAGTGGTAAGAAGTGTACCACAAAGTCTTGATATTCCACTATGCTACCAGCATAACCACGACTGATGGTAACTTTGAGGACATACCTAGGAAGGGAAATTAAGAAAACACCGACCAGACCAATCTCTAGGTTAACAAAATTGAAGTACTAAAAGTAAAAAAATGTTAAAATGTCATGATGTGACGCTTGACAAATATCCAAAATATGTAATAACAATTCAACTCATGATTGAACATCAATAAGGAGAAATGCATTACTGACATAAAGCTGGTAAACATTTTAAAGAAAGCCAGCAGAAAAGATGATAGCCACATAATTAAAGAAAGATCTTAATTCCAAAATACTATTTACCTCAGCCTCACATTCACCCCGTTATATGTCTCATAAGGCATTTCAACTGTAGAGAATTCAAATGGGTACGTTTTCCTTTCGTATATTTCTCCCGGAACATCCAATTCACGAACTGAAAAAATTAATAAAAGTTAAATGCAAAAGAGTGAAGAACATGTCGCACATGAGGCAACGGCAAACAACCAACATAATGATAATGGAAGCATAAAGCAAAGAAATCATAATTAGTGTCCCTTACATCCCATAATACTGTTTCCCCTTAAAAAAGGAGTGACGTTCAAACCATGAGGCGAATTAGCACATATAACACTTACCAAGGGAAGTAAAATCATAGAAGTTGCCTCTATCAAAATACATCTCTGCAAAAAAGAGCATATAAAACTATCTTAATATAAATTCTCCAGGAGAGAAAGCGTTAATTTATCAAAGTTTGATGCCCAGAGAGCATGGTCGTTGGTACCATTAGCATGAGGTAGCCTCATGGTAAAGAAATTAGGACAAGAAGAAAGCAAAAACATACGTTAGCAATATCCTCAATAAATAAAAAGTACAAAAAAGAGCAAAAACATACGTTTGCAATATCCTCAATAAATAAAAAGTACAAAAAAGGACCAAAGCTAAGAGAAAAAAGGAAAACTTTGGTGCTAAAGAGAGAAATTTGTCGATGTTAAAAATGTAATATTGACAAATAAAAAAAATTATCATGATGTGAAAGCAGTAGAAGTGCACACCAATTTGACCAAGAAGCTCAATTTTAACACCATTGTGGTCAACCTTCTTTCCTTGTACAGGATCTATAGTTATCTGAAGCACAACAAAAATGTAAAATTGGAATCTCGCAGTCTCTAATTAAAAATATATATAATATAGATCAATAAAGAAAAGTGTTTCACGAAATAAATAACCTTCCCAGAAATATTCTCTTGACTTTGAAAAAGGGGAACCAAAACCGTCTGACCATTTTCCTTCTTTAATGGAACCTACAAGAGAAATGTGTTAAGAAATCTATTAAAATAATAAAATAAAATAACCCTATTCTGCAAAGTATCAAGTCCAAACAAAAATGTTGTGATAGGATTAGTACATTGGGGTTAGTTCCTACTATTCTTGGTTAAAGAAGTTTCTGGCATTGAATTTAAACGGTGTGGTACAAATTTGGTGTAGAGAGGATAAGATGATGTTTCTCCCCAAGAATTATTCAAATTCTTTATTATTGTGAATAAAAAGATATGGATAGAAAAGAGGGTAAGGGATACAATTCGCTATTTATAGAGAATAAAAATCAAATAAAAATGTGCAAAGGAAACTAAAAAGGATTAATTGAGAACTTAACCAAGATCAATAAGTGATGAAATCTATGTTGGGCGGTTGAGCCTATGACAATTTTATTTATTTTTGAGGTTACAACAATTGGGGATGGGGACTCGAACTCTTGACCAATTGGTTATCATGTTTACAGTGATGTCACTGAGCTACTACTCGGTCGACAATGTTAGAGCCTATGAAGAATTAAGGTTTTAAGAGTGGTGCAATGTATAAACTCTCTATACATTCTTATCCATTAACCTAGCATTATGTATTCTTCACGATCTCCTATATAAAACGGTTTCTCCCTTGGCCTGAGAACGTAGCTGACACAACTTTAGTAAATCATGTAAATCTATGTGTTTTGTCTCTCAATCTTTTATGTTTTATGTATTTCTAAGCAAGTAACCACCATGGAATTAAACTCATAATCTCTAATTATTGATGGAAGATCTTTTAGGTAATAAACCTTTTGGTGATTAGGGATAAGGGATTAGGGATTAGGGACTTCTAACTCTTTATTTCATTCATAAATGAAATTATTTCTTCTACAATGAAAAAAGACAATAATCTTACGTTGATACTAACTGTTCTTTATTTCAATGACTCGCCTAAATAAGTACTGGAACAAAACACTTTCTCTCATTCATCCAATACTGAAAATGGGATACCTGCTTGCGTGTTTTCCCATCAGAAAATGCAATTGATATGTTGCAAGATGGCTTAAAAGCTCCAAGCAGGTAATTCTGAAATATCAACAAACAAAATTTCAAAAATATAACACCGTCTCCTCATCATAACACCCATGCAAGACATACTTTAAATAAATGAAATAAATATCAGATAACTCTCAAATCTCCTTTTGAATTTGTGGCTCTCTTGGCCGTCGATATTTCTCATATGGCAACAACGAAATAGTTTTCGTCTCGAAAATAATCAATAACAATTGGCATGTGTAATCACCCCAAGTACTTAAAACATATACTACCATAATGGTCGGCAGTGGAAATTGAGCTCCCAAACCTGATGCTACCAGCCTGCATACAACAAGTACAAAATTGTGCAATAATATCAGCCCTAATGAAAGGTCAGATTTAAAAATATCTGTTAGGAACCGAAAGGATTTCAAACCAGAACCGATTTCAATTCATTCCTCGGGTTTGGTTTAAAAAGAAATGTATAATCTGAAAATCAATCTGATTTCAAATCCTGATTTGTCTTTTAAAATAAAAAAATCAGTCGGATTTGGCCAGATTGAATTCGATTACATTCCAATGTAAACCTAATATGGAACGGAATGAATTGAAGAAATCAAATGAAGGGTGAGAAAGAGAAAAGAAAAGAAAGGAAAGAAAATTGACGTATGCGTACAGAATCTGAGAGAGCTTGGTGTTGCGAGTGTGAAAGTCGTAGAAGAGCAGAAGAACGTGATGGGAAATCGACGATGAGGAGAAGAGGGCTGGCAGTCCTGCGTGCCGGCGCGATTGCAGCAGATAGGGAGAAAGTCAGAGAGAAGTAAAACTCGGGTGGTGCCGATGAGGTGTGCCGGTCTGCGACTGTGGCGAACAGGGTGGCCCGGCCTGGGTTGCAGAGGAAACGGGTGTGGAGAAGTAGGGAAAAAAAACAAGTTGAAAATGAAAATACTGTACAGAAGGGCGTTGTTTTTGTTTTGTTCGTTAAATCATTAAAATAAGTAAAACTATAAAAACTACTTAAATCTTATAAAAAAAATAATAAATAAATAAATAACTACTTGAATTGTATTAAAAAAAACTACACAGGTGATTGAATTTTGAGATTGATGGGAGGAGAGGAGAGAAAACGAAAGAAGCATGGAAAATGAATTAATTTTGGTATATGAAATATTTGTTTGAAAATTGGTGTTTTAGGTAGGAGAAGTTGAAAAAAAATTCAAAATTTGTATTTAAAAGGGAAAATGTTTATTTTAGAAGAAATTTGATATAAAATTTGTTGGAAGCTTTATCAGATGTTAAGAGAAGTTAAAGAGAAATTGATGAGGAGTTGAGAAGAAGTTGTGATGTATTAAAAACAAACATGGAGTATACATCTCCACTTCGTCTCCTCTCCTTCTCTCCAAAACCAATCACCCCTATTTGACAATACAATATTGTAATACTCTATCGTCTTTAATAAATTTAAGAAAATGAAGAAAGTGTTTATAGCTCAATTGATATTTGAACGTTAAAATCTCGATTTGAATTCTCCCATCCCATATATATACAAAAATAAATAAAAAGAACTTTTTGATTTAAAAAAAAAAGTTAAAATGTTGAAAAAAAATATGCCATAGTTGATAGAAACCAAGTACCTCTTTAAGACTTTGTTTGTTTTTGGTAAAAGCTGAGTGGCTAAATACATCTCAAGGTTAATCTTAATTAGTTTCCTTTGAAACACCTCATCCAAATACATGCTCGGTTCCCTTTGGAGTGTTTTGTGGCAAGTTTTGTGGAGGATAGTGGGCCTCATTTTTGTAGTGTTTAAGATTTGCTTCGTTTAGAGTTGATTTTAGTTAGCATGAGATTTCAAGTGGTGAGTTGAAGTTTGTTTTTTGTACTTTTTTTATTGTTACTAAGTTTTCTGTTGTTTGTGGTACTCAAGGGATACCACCAGAGTTAGTTTGAGTGGCGACCCTGATTACTTCGAGTGTTGGATGAGGATTTTAGATTGTGGTTCCTGAAGATTGTGCAATGTTAGCTTGCCTCGAGCTAGTAAGATAGAACCTAACCCGAGTGGTCAAGTGTAATAGTTTTTTTAGGCGATTGGAACTTGAGTTTTGTTAGATCTTAGTTGTATTCTAAGGATCTTATGTTTGTTTTAAGTTGTTGTCTGTGAAAGATCAGTTGAAGCACCGTTATTGTTTGAGTTTTTTGGTCACCTTGGTTAAGTGATATTCTTTAAAGGATTGTTTGTTTTCCGTCACTTTCGTTATATTAGAGGTTGTTTACAGTTGAACAATGGTTCGGGTTGAGTTCAAGTTATGCAAGATGAATTCAAGATCGAGACAGAGAGTCTCATGGTTTGTTGGTAGTGTTTTGTTTTACATTAAAAGAATGTAGCTTGTAAGAGATTTATTTTCAAAGATTTTGATCGTTTAAGATCCTGAAAGGAATTTGGTGTAGAGTGTCGTTGGTTTGTTTTTTCGCGTTGTTGCTGATAACTCTCCATTTAGAGAGTTATTTAGATTACTATTAATAAGATTTCATGTTCTTTAGAAGATAATATCATAAGAATTGCATGATTTCATATGGAAAACATGCTAAATACATTACTTTGTCATTTAGGCATGTTAAATATAAGGTAGGGAAAATGCACTTTTAGGGCATGTTCTTGAATGTTTTCTCATTTTATTACTTAAAACTTAGGGTGATTTCGGTTTGATTTTTATCGATCTTGTGCCAAATCGATAACCAAACCAATATCCTCGGTTTTTCAATAATTGGGTCCGAACCGATGTCCAATAAAAAACAAAACCATTGGTTCGGTTTTATTTGGTTTAGTGTTTTTGGTTCAATTTTCGATTTTTTGTCTTAATAACATTTTTTTTTTAATTTTATTCTAAAGACTTTCATTTTACTAACAAAAAAACAATACTTTTCATATGTATCATAGTATTTATTATACTTTTATTTCATATTTCATATTTCACATTTAAATTGGTTCTTCTATAAATTTAAATACTAACATATTGTTTTATTATTATTATTTATATATTCAGTTCAGTTATTCCATCATGAACCAAAATTGAACCGATATATTTCGATTTTCTAAAATACCAAATCGATCGATTCAATAATGCTCTAAAAAATCGAACCGATCCTTTGGATCTGTTTGGTTCGGTTCAATTTTGTCGGTTTTTGGTTTTTTCTTTAACCCCTACTTAAAACTCATTAATACTGTGAGCATTCATGATTAGCATAGGAAAGGGAAGCTAAAGACATCGGGTGATGCATTCCCAATGATGGTTGCATTCTAACAACATCATATTAAATGTTGAGAAAACACAAAATATCGTTTGTCACGGATCAAGGATGGATCGAACGACTCACATCTATTGCTACTTGCCTAAGTAAGTACACTTTGCCAGCAAGTCAAAAACTTCCTAAATTAGCATCGTAAAACCTTGGAAGTGGTGTACTGGGGAGAAAAACAAGGAAATTCTTGGTCTATATAAAGGAGCATCCTTCAGCAAATCAGTCTGGCCAAATTTTGATGTTAGTTTCAAGATCAATTATTTTTATTGATTTCTGGTAAAACAAAGAGAGAGAGAGAACATCCCGAGGACGTTGTCATTCCGCAAGACATTATAACCAATTTACCTGGCAAGAAGTAGAAGAGCAAGGTAGCTGCCATAAAGTCCTCAACATTACTATTAGTGATACATATGCAAGAGATTTCTATTACTATTCCTTTTCTATCTTTAATTTTCTGTCCAACATTTATTGTAACATATTTAATTTTTATGAACACTTAATTTCAATGCAAGTTTTTTTTTTTTTTTTTTATGTTATTGCTCTTTACTTAATGCTTAGTAGTTGTATGCTTTCACTCGGTAGAGGCTCTGGTCGTACTATTTTTGGCGATGTCCCTCGCATTCTGATTACTTAATGTAGATAAACTGCTGCATGCATTCTTAGTGTGAAGTGTCTGGGTTGTACTATTTTTTGGCAATGTCCTCCGCATGCTGAATGCAGACATCATTCTTCATGTTAAATATTTGTATGTTCATTTTGTAATGAGATAACCAAGTAACTAGTTAAAGCAAGGTAGAGGTTAATGTTTACTAAGTAAGCAAGTTAATTAACAATTATCGACCGACCATCCACTTATTGTTTGTGTTTTGCTTTGCTCTGGAAGAAGAAAGTGAATTGAATGGTTCTTACTGATTGTTATTAGGTTCACTGCTATAAAATTAGTAGATTTAGGGAGAGTTTCCTAAGTCATCCCACTAATGAATACGTACCACATCTTAATGCGGTAGCATCAAGAGAGAGTGTGCTTCGGGAGAAGAAACTAATTTGCAGTATAAACTTAGTTTTCTACCATGCCAATTGTCTTAACTATTGATCTTTGTATTTGTATTATTAATGTACTGCATATTACTTAGCATCCATTTATTTACTAGGTATGTTTCAATATAGTGAGTATTTCTTTTGATATTGTTTGACTAAAGACAATGCTTGCCGCATTGACAATGTGTTCCACACCTGCATTCCAACTATTTCACCCTACTTTTATGTTTGTTTAATCTACCCAAATCCAAAAATGAAATTACTGTAAGAGTCGGTCCTTAAGGAAATGACTTGGATATACTTATTACTTGGTACAATTGATAGAATACACTTGCGTTTTCAAGGCACCCAAGTGATGTTTAGGGTATATCCAATGCGAACCTACATCCTAAATAAATTTAAACATCACCATCGCTTCGGTTTTCCATCAGTTGCTTGTAGAAGCTTGTGTGGGAGCAATGTGCTTGTTTTTCCTTAAGTGTATGTGTTAGACTTTTGTTTATCGTTAGTGAGCGTAGTTCACTATTTATAGCTCTGAGTTTAGATGGTGGGTGACACACACTCTTATTGTGGTTGTTGTGTTTAGTGATGTTTGGGCATTTTTTGTTTCGGTTGAGTTTTTTTGACTCTAGACAACTCTCGAGGATGAAAGTTTTTCTAAGGGGGTAGTCACTACTACAAATAAGGGAAAAGGTGTCGGTCAAACCAAAATGTTTTAAAAAACACGGATATTTGGTGTGGGTCACCACTTTTTGTGTCGGTCAGACCGACAGCAAAGGTGACCAACACCAATGATAAAAAAACCGACACCATTTACACTTTAAAAAACTGGTCAAAGTGACTTTTGGTGTCGGTTAGACCGACACCAAAGGTGACCGACACCAAAAGTCAAAAAACCGAAACAAAAAATTCCACTTCAAAAACCGGTCCAAATAACCCTTTGGTGTCGATCTGACCGACACTAAAAGGTATTGGTGTCAGTCCGACCGACACCAAAAGTTGGACCGACACCAAATTTTCTTTTTTTTCCGCTTATTTCTTCTCGTTTTCTCCGACAACCCTCCATTTTTTCTCCTTTTTTCTTCGAAACCCTCCATTTTTCTCTTCTTCTCACAAAAACTTCATTTCTTTCCCCAAAAAATTCATTTCTTCCCGAAAAACTAATTTCAAAGGTACTAATTTAATTTCTTCGTTATTTTCTCTCCTTTACCTGCGGCTATTTCTTTGTTATTATCATGTATTCCATATTTTTTTTATAGTGAAGTTCTACTAATTAGAAGGCAAATGCTATATTTTTTAGTTTGCTAAGCTTATGTATTTTGTTTAGAGTAATACTTGCCTCTAAGAACAAAGTGTTGATGCATGCATGTTTATCTAGTGTTCTTTGAAATATCTAGTGTTCTTTGAAATAAAGGAATAGCCAAACTTATATTATGCTTCCCTTAATTAGAGGGTGTTTAGTTAAGTAGTATTAAAAAAAAATTTGGACTTGGGCTGGATTTAGCACTTACAAGTCCATTACAAAAATGCTCCATATAAATTTTATTTATTTATTTGTTTATGAGTTTAGTTATATGTTTAAAGTAGTGCACTTATAAATTTTGTGTTTGGATTTTTACCCTTGTGTGTAGGTATTATTTTATTTGGATTATGGATAAGTTGTGGATACTTAAGGATCAAATGTCGCAAGAATATAGTTTAGGAGTTGAGAGTTTTATTGAATATGCCGTACGACATTCCAAAGGGACAAATGTTGTTTGTTGTCCATGTTTGAAATGTGTGAATGCCAAGTACCAAAGTGTGAATGTAGTAAGAGACCATTTTGAAATGGTATCGATCAAAGTTATGACACGTGGATTTGGCATGGAGAATCTATATCGAGGAAAAGAAGCAATATTGAAA
>JBBMEG010000024.1:12149445-12181231 GCA_037832605.1 Cyclanthera cordifolia
TCATATAAAATTATAATAAATAACGTGTCCTCGACGTGTCCGTGTCCTACATTTTAAAATAATGACGTGTCAACGTGTCCGTATCGTGTCGTGTCTGTGGCTCGTGTCCGTGTCCGTGCTTCTTAGATTTTGGTGGCCGAGTAATTGATAAGATCCTCTTCAAGGCCATTTTGTTAGATACTTGTTGGGTAGTTAGAATAGGAGGTTAGTTACTTAGTTAGACTTAGTCCTAATATGGGCTATATAATGTACTACTCTCCCTAAATCAATATAACAAGTATATTCATATTGACTCTTAGTGAGTGAGGGGACCCTTGATAGAGCTTGGCTCTATCAAATATGTGTTTGACCTACTATCAAAACCGGGGAAATTGGAAGCTAAGCCTGCAATACACCGATGATGTATGCATTTCACAAAGGAAGAGGAACCATTTAAAGTTCTTGGGAGGTACAAAAGGCTAGTTGAAAATTTGGACTATCTTACAGTGGCACAACCAGACATACCTTAGTCTGTAAATTGTGAGTCAATTTATGTCATCACATATTATTAACCTAGAAATTCTATGTTATTTGAAAGTTGCACTTGAACATGGAATCTTGTATAAAATTCATGGTCATATGAGAATTGCATGTTTTTCAGATGCTGACTAGGAAAGATCAAGAGATGATAGGAGATCAACTTCTAGGTATTATGTTTTCATGGGAGGTAACCTGGTCTCTTGGAAAAGTAAGAAACAAAATGTTGTCTCACAATCAAGTGCTGAATAAGAATATGCAAAGTAATGTGGATACATCAACTCTTGGTTGAATTAGACCTCAAGATTCCAACTTCGATCAAGTTATGGTGTGACGATCAATCTAATATTTCATGAGCGACTAAACATATCAAGATTGATTGTCATTATGTTTGAGGAAAAATACAACAAAGGTGTGAAGACAGGAGACCAGCTAGGAAATACAATCACAAAGTGTTGGATGGAGTGCGACAAGGCATGAATTAAATATATGCTCTAGCTCGAGAGGGAGTGTTAGAATATTGAAGGGTTATTTATTAATTTCATAGTTCTGTCCTTGTAATTTTCCGTACATAGTTGGGGTTTTTCCATCTCTATATATATAACTTTCTTAGTGAATGAAATAACAATTCTGTTCTATCATATTATATTTACACAAAAGATTGCCTAGTTTAAAAGAAACAAAGGACCAAAATATACTTTACAACCTGAGGAAGATTAAATCCAGAATCTGCAAAATTCTGTTGGTAGAGGCCAATGTTTGCTCCGTCTACGATAGCATCACAATGATTATGTACTTCTAACCATTCCTTGGGAAAAAATAAAAAATAAAAAATCAAAGTAACATGTCACGGAAAAAAGGAAAGAATTGATAAAAAAAATTTATCAAAGATGTCATAACTGCATTGAAAAACAAAACTCCTTATCTTAACCAAAGAAAAACAAACTTCTTTAAAAGAGGGGTTAAAAGGACTTCAGAAAACAACCACCAATACAAAACTTAAGAATGCAAACTTAGACATCTGATACAAAGTAAAAAACAATAACCAACCAGGCAAATCTTAAGAAATCTTCAGTTATTGGACATTATTTAGACTACAAGAACATAATAAATACAAGATCTTCACAAACATGATATAGATAAGTAGAAGTTGGCAAACCTGAAAGCTTCTAAAATTCGGTTGAGTCTCCCTTTCAATGGCAAATGCAGCCAAAGACTGAGCAAGACTCTCTGTCTCAGAACAACTTATATCAACAGCGACCAATTGCTCAGCACAACAACAGCATTTTCCATTAGAATCAAGATTTGTTCTCTTCACCATCCAATTTCCCTGCCCAATCCACCCCTTTTTGTGCCAACCTCCTCCATTATTAAACATTGCCTCTCTAATCATATCCACATCCAAACTCAATTCACCCACATCAGAGGCCTTCTCACTACAAAACCAATCCTCAATAACCTTTGCAGTGGACTCACTAACACACTTCACAAAACGTCTCAATTTGTGCAAATACTCATACACTTTATCCCCTTTCCCTTTCTCAGAACTCACCTTTAGTAGCGCTGAAATTTGTGCTTCCTCTAATACCACATTAGCAGAATCCATATGTCGTTCCACCTCATAAGCCTTATCCACCTCTAAATTCTTGCAAAAACAAAACAATGCCGGATCATAAGTGCGCAACTTGGGGGTAACTTTGTACTTGCAAATGGTTTTCACCAATTCAAATGCGCAATCGCCGTCCCCTTTTGCGGCAGCAAGTCTTGCGACGGCAGTGATTGTAGCCTCATTAGGAATAACACCAACAGATTGCATGTAATGATACACACGAAACCCAAAACTTACAGCGGATTCTTTCAACGATGGGTCAGAAATCGCAATAGAGCAGAGGTGAAGGACAGTATTGAAGTGTGTCAGATTGAATCGAAGTTTCTCCAAAACTGCTGTTTCGTACAGAGTTATGGCCAAAAGTAAATCTTTCTTTCTTGAAGAGTTAACGAGGTCCAAGAGAAACTTGACTTCAGGCGATTGATTCTTGGACTTCTTTCTAGTTTTGGGAGAGCCCGTGGACTCCATTGGATGATGATACCAAAGAACCCAAAAAGAACACTAACTATGGGAATTTTAGGAGATTGATGCAGCTTTGAATAGTCAATAATATTGGACCTTTTTAAAGGCTAGGATTTCGATGCTGTAAGAAGAAGCCCTTTGAATTAGTTGATATATATTGTATAAAACAAGAAATTTATAGGTTTACTTGAAAATATAAGAAAATAAAAACTTAGACCATGGTTCATTCACTCATCCACAAATATCGTTTAACTCAAAAAAAAAAAAGAGAGAGCAACATCTTAGCAATAACACCTTAACATTCGAGTAAAGACAAAAGCGTGTGAAAAGAAAACAACTAAATCGATCTTAGCCTGTGAGAATTTTCTAAGGAAATACAAAATGCAACCTTACCACTCAAACTTCCCCAAAAGTAACACACTTACAAGTTAGAGCCTAAATTACAACTTCAAGAAATATTTGTGAAGAAACTTTAAGTGTTGGAAATTGACATAACAATGCCAAATGACCTTAAAAACACATTGCTAGTGTTCTATAAGAATTGAGAACCATGAACTCAAACCACACTACCTTTAGTCAAGAGAGATCAAGCCAAAACAGGCCAGCAAACACAAGAAAAAACCAGATCAATGAACTAAAATTCGCATTTCAAGAGATTTGCCAACATACATAGGTCAAAATATACACCTCCTCTAGAATATTGGTGGGTAGATTAAAGAGAGGCTTCCCACTAAGTCCACCAGCTTCAGCAGCTAATGGATTTGATCGGCGGGCTCTAGTCTAGAAATGTGACAACACAACCTAAGACCAAACAAAGACAAAAATTATAACACACAGAGCTGATTAACCAAGAACCAAAATCGACCTAAATATGCAAATGAAGCATAGCAGAATGTAGAAAGAAGGAAATATGAATCCATCCAAACAGAGGGCTACAGCAACCAAAAAGGAAGTAGCAATAAACGAAACTGGCGAACAAAAACGCCAAGATATATTGTAACATAATCTAGTTTGGAAAGTGCCTCGCAAAAAATGGTCGACTACAATGAAGTCAAATCTCTAAAGTGTACTTAGGGCATGTTTAGCTACCGCAGGATAGGAAGGGAAGGGAAGGGAAAGGATGGGATGTGCTAAGTGAAGAAAAGTAAGAGTAAATTAATGATTGATATGATGAAAATTGGTGGGTCAAACAATGAGAAAGGATACCTTCCATTCCCTTCCCATCCTTTCCCACCACACCAAACAGACCTTCATTGTCTTAATGAAAGTTTGTTTCTTGTTTCAATTCTCTTGTATCTTGTATTTTTAAAGTATCTAAATTCTCTTGTATCTTGTATTTTGTTCTCCCCTTCATTGTCTTAATGAAAGTTTGTTTCTTGTATCAAATATTACATTTTTAAAGTGATTTAACAAGAATAATAAAGGAAAAAAGTTAATAATCATTATATAATACAGCCCCTTATCGCAGACACGCACTTCGATTCAAAATAATCCCAAAAAAAAAAATCAAATACCGTAAAGAAATTGAAAAAATGCTGTAAACATAACCATTCCAGAAACAAAATTTAAAAAAAAAAACTTCCCAAAACTTCTCATCATGAGTATCCCTTGTGAGTTATCCAAAAAGGAACCAATTATACTTGTTACTTAACCAAGTTTGGAAAGGCCAAAAGATTCTGTCAGTAATCTTTGTAGAACCGAGTTCATCGTCGCCACTTTCGTCCTCGTCTTCGCCATTCCGAGCTGGTCAAAAAGAAGAAAAAATGCATTGCATTGGCGGATACCACAACTGTAACATCCCCACATAAGTTGCACCCCAACAAGCAACAGCTTTCACCTACTTATTAAAGATATATATATATTCAACAAAAATTTACACCTTGGCATACATAAGCTATAGGTTGAACAGCCTTTTTACCTCCTTCCTCGACACAATAACCGTCTACCTCGCTCTAGACCCACACAAACCGGGCCACACAACCAGCAACTAACCCTTACCTTCTTGGCTCCTGGACAAATGAAGACAGTATCTTACTCTTCCAAACATTTTTCTCAACTACTGCACTTCAACCTAGTTTTCTTCCATGCATCCATCCCAATGGCCACAACATAACATGGTTTCCTATTTCATTAAAATAATAAATTCAGCCATCGAAAGAGCTATCTTAAAAGTTCCTCACCTATTGATGTAACAACTCCCTGTGACTTTGCCCGAACCCGAACGCCTCGAGCTTCCTCCTTCCTCCAAATTTCTTCTCCTTTGGAGATTTGTCCCCCTTCGTAAAACACCCAACGAGCAGAAGAACACGGCTTCAACAGATTCTTCCAGCAAGCTTAGTGCTCCAGAATCGCGCCGACGAGGACAGCAAACCCCTCAAAATCGTCGATTGGCGACGATGAAATCCCCCTTCGTGGAAGGTTTGATTTGCTCACGTGCTAAACCCCTCACGAGTTCTAACTCTTCCTTGCTTTGCTTAACGAAATGCCTTTGGGGAATTTGTGAAATTTTCTTTCTCAAACTTCGGGCAAAATGGTCCAAATTCAAATCATTTTTGAAAAAGGGTTTTGGCGTCAGCTTGTCTAGGTGATTTCGATTCAGTTTTTGTCAGTCTCTTACTAAAACAATAATGGAACGGTATCTTGATTTTATAATAATTGGATCTCCATATCCAATAAAAGATAAAATCATGATTTTGGTTCGATTTTTAATTTTGATTTCAATTAATTGATTTATTTTTTTAAAGTTTCGTGACCTTCTCAATTTGATTTTTAATAAACGACTTTCATTTTATTAACAAAAAAACAATATTTTTCATAAATATTACATTATTTACAATGTTTTTTACTTCATATTTACATTTAAATTGGTTCTTCCATCAAATTTAAAATACCAACATTTTATTTTTCTTATTATTTATGTATTCGATTCGGTTCGATTTTATATTGATTCTATCATAATAACTGAAACCGAACAAATATTTTTAGGTTTGCTAAAATACAAATCAAATGACCTATTATTATTCTAAAAATTGAATTGATCCATTAGATCGGTTTGTTTCTGTTCGAATTTTCTCACTTTTTTCTCCTACTCGTGAGTTGATTTGGGTCAAACATTTTTTTCCTTGTGTTGATTTCTGTCCATTTCATCAACTCAAAGGAGTCTCACTTTTTCATGGGTTTTTCTTACTTTTTTTCGGTTGTTTTTTTCCTTCGGTTTTGTTTTTGTATTTTTCCTTCTTATTTAATCATCGTGTTTTTCTATTTTGTTTTTTTAAAATGGTTATTTTAATTTTAAAAGGTAAGCATGCTCATAACTTTTTTGTAATTGTTGATATCGAAAGATGATCAATCGGATCAACAGTTAAGATTTGTTTTATCGAGAACAAGAAGCCTGCAAAAAAATGAAATTAGGCACACTGGTGTGATGTGAGTCATAGGGCCTCTGATATCTAAGTCAGAAAAATGTTTGGAGAGTATTTGAGAGAGAGAGCTTTATAACTTAGAACCACTTACTAGGGTTGTTAGCATAGTTCGGCTAACTTAATGATAGCTTAATATTGAGTCGTTTTGCAATGTCAGACATTTAAGCTCGAAATGAATACCAGCATAAATCTTGTTTGTTAAACCTAAAAGTGTAATAACCCGACCGTTACTTGAACTTGGTTAATCCTTACAAGTCCTCACCATGGCTGACCCTTTGGAACGACGTTACCTCTTAGAGATGTAACACCCTGAGATGTTACTTGGTGTAAGAACCTGAGTTTTCAAAGGATAAAACCAGATACCTTACTCCAATGCATGTAAATCAGTTATAAAACCAACTGAACAAAAGAATCAATGCTCATTTATTGAAAACAGTTATTCAGTGGGATCCTAAAACATTTAAATACTCGGTAAATCATAATTAAAAAACTCGAAATTTAAATCATGCTAGGACTTTTCCTAGTTTATAGTGCAACAATCCTCATAGTCAACGTCGCGACCTGGTTAGCATTCTGGTTCAAGTACATGGAGAAAATCCACTACGGAAAAGATGAGTCGCAAAACTCAGTAAGGTGCCCCAACTCGGACTACAACATGTATACAGTCAAATAAGCATATAACATAATACAAATACAAGCCATAAAAAATAGTAATCAACAATATCAAGGGATACACTAATCCAAACATCATGGGTGTTAAGTTATAGAATGTCAGCACCTCTTAGAGACTAAAAACCTATGTCAAATACTAGAAAAGTCCATCAATTCCAAACTACAAATCGAAAGTATCCTTCAGGGAGTCCTTTGACTCTAAGCAATCTTGATAACCAATGATAGTGTGAGAGCATCTTGATGAGGCGAAGCAATCTGGTTGACGCTAAACCTCGAGCACCCTCGCGAAATGATAGTACAAACACCATTCGTAGTGGAATATCGCCCACACCCCCACTCCTAACACGACACCTAGGATAAGTTGAGCGAACCTTGCGTAGGTATGGCTAACCGGGTGGCCACCAGATCCTTGACGCTACCACGAAAAGAAAATATTGTTCCCTCGTCCCGTATTTGACAGATCCTCTATTCGAGCCTGACGATTAAGACACGTCGGACCTAACCATAGTTCATGCTTTGGGACCTAACACATGGATGGCATAATTATTTCCCTTTAGAACACCTAAGCTTAGATAACATATTCTGCCCCTTTTGGGACATCAAAACAACTAGTCCCCCTTGGGACATCTATAAATGGACTAGTCCCTTTTGAAACATCCCAACCCTGATAAATCAAAAATCAACCTGGCTAGTTCCCTTTGGAACATCCTAGTCCAATGTTTATCACAAAACATAAAGCAAGACTTCGCTAGTTCACTTAAGAACATCCGAACAAACATAAAAAATATATCTTAGAAACACAACAATCATCACAGCGTATCATAAAAGCTCAATCCATAAGCATACATGTTATTAAACCACAGACCACGAGAAGGGGTAACGGTTCCTTACCTAGCTGAAATCCATAAACAAGTTTCATAGCCTTAAATCCAACAAACCCTAAAGATTGATACTTGAATATGGTCCTAACAAATAAATGAGTTAGAACTAGCACATAAGATCATTAAAAACGGACTCAGGGCATCAAAATAACAAAAGAGACCAAACTTAAAAAAATGGATTTTCGGGACTTAAGGCTCGATCAAACCCTTACGAGTCCCCACCTCCATTGCTTGCTTCCCCCCCCCTTAGAGGGTGTTTACCTTCGGTGTAACTTAAGGCCATTATTAGCAGATCGAGTTGTTACTTGGACTCGATCGACTCCTAAGAGAATCCTAACCTTCATGGCTAGCCATCCAGGGGTTCACTACAAGAAATTCACTTAAAGGCGACGAGGGCAACGACGACGGAAGAAAAGTCTGTCGTCGTTGACAAGTAACAGCGACAGAAGAAAACATCGTCGCCTTTGAATTACATCAAAGGCGACAGAACACGTCTCTGCCGCCTTCGCTGATGGCAAAGGCGACAGAGACGCTTCTTCAATCGCTTTTAATGTAATTCAAGTTTTTTGAAATGAGCAAAGGTGACGGTGGAAGAGTTTCCGTCGCCGAAGCCCAATCATTTTCCCCCCAAAACCAATTTTGGGCGGAAAAACGATTGGGCTTCAGCGACGGCACCGCTTCTCCGTCGTCAAAGCCATAATGTTATTATTTTTTTAATGAGCAAAGGTGACGAAGCTTAATTTCGTCGCCTTTGCCCTCGATTACATTATGCAAAGTTCGCGATTTCTTCTCCATTTTCGCCGTTTCTTCTTCCATTTTCACCCAAAACCTCTCAAAAAACTCATCCTCTTCGCCACCTCTTTCACCAAAATCCACCACCACTCTTCCAAAAGGTAAGATTACATGTTTATTTTATTTAAAGTTTCGTTAAATTCGTTTAAAGTTTCGTTAAATTCCTTTAAAGTTTCGTTAAGTTCCTTTAAATTCGTTAAATTCGTTTGAAATTACATGTTAGAAATTAGGTTTTGGTTTATAGTTTTTGGATTTATGTTTTAGGTTTCCCTTTTAGTTTATATTTTAGAATTAGGTTTTGGTTTTTAGGTTTTGTTTGAATTGGTTTCTAGAATTAGATTTAGTTTTTAGGTTTTGGCTTTTAAAATTAGGTTTAGTTTTTAGGTTTTTGTTTGAATTGGTTTTTAGGATTAGGTTTTGGTTTATAGTTTATTAAATTTAGTTTTTGTTTAGGAATTGGTTTTTAAGATTAGATTTTCGTTTATAGTTTATAGAATTGATTTATAGTTTATAAAAGATAACAAGAGGGCTGTTGGAAAGAACGCCAACGCGTTAAGCAACCAGGTCAGAGTACTGGTTCGACAATCCTTCCCCGTGAGGGTGGCTGATTGGTCGTAAATCACTCCAGCAGAAAAGGAGTTCGTTAAACAAAACCTCCTGGTAATGAATCATTACATTTACATTTAAGTATTCAATGTACTTATTGATACTAATTTCATGTGTTTACTCCCCTTGACAGACTCACTTCGACCTCGATTTGGATAATAAGCTTGTAAGTGATGTAATCGATGAATTGATGAAATCCCGGTTGAAGGATCATCGATACACCTTATACACACATTACTGGTACGTTATATACTTAACTTTAACTATTTTAATTAGTATGTAATCTTTTTAGTAAATGAAGTTATTTTTTTTTTCCTTTTCTTTTAGTAGACAACCAGTGGAGGATCAAATGAATAGGCCCCACTGTATTGTCAGCGACATCGAAGACTGGCACTACTTGTACAACAAGTGGGCGTCTCAGCAATGGGAAGCCAAGCACGAACAGGGAGTTAAAGCAAGAGCCGCCCTACTATACAACCATCAAGTTGGGCCTATATCCTTCGTATCTATTATCGAAGAGGTACAAATCTATTGTTTCCTTCTTAATACGTGTTCATTATTGATTTCTTCAATATTAACTTCATAATAAATATCATTTTCTAATTTAGAGATTCGTTGTTGGACATGATCCCATTGGTCCCGTTGATGCGTTCAAGGCATTTCGTTACAAGGATGCAAATGGTGAATGGATTAACGACGAGGCGAGAGAGAGATATGTATGTTATTAACTTAATTATTAACTTAAAGTAATTTTATTTCGAGGGGCATGACTAACATAAAGTTACTTCTTTATTATGTAGGAAAAGATGGATGCATTAAGAGAATCATCCATTACATTAGGGACCCCATTAACACAGGAAGCAATATGCGAAACTGTATTAGGAAGGTGAGCGGGCGGCATAAGAGGCACGACGTACCTGCCTCTGAGAAACGAAAGAGAACATCTTCTTCATCTTCAGCTAGCAGTGCTTCTCAACGAGATCCTGAAACTAAGAGGATCTTATTAAAGAACATGCAACTGAAGGAACAAGTCAAGAAGTTGACCGAAAACCAGGCCTTGATAATGGCCAACTAAGAAAGGATGAACGCAGCACTGGAGGCAATGTAGAGGATGCTTAGGGGTGGGGGCGGGGCAGTGCCAGACCATCTCAGTGAAAGGTACACAAAAATACGAGCTAAACATTTTTTTTCACATAAGTCTTAAGAATTATGGCTATCCTGTAGCAAAGTTAGCCATCATTCAAACATCGTTCATCTGTATTATGTGTCGTGGCTATCCTGCAGCAAAGATAGCCACAACTTGAAATCAATCTAATTGCTTTTGACAGGTTTTATTTTCAGTGACATGAAAATACGTCGTTATGCTGCCCGATTTTCTTTACAATTGAATTCCTTAAGTTTTTCAAACTCTAATTCAAATTCTTCTTTATTGCAGACATACGATGAGTTCGTCATATCAGCACGAGGAAGGACCCATTCGACGTTTAGGGATAGGTCTTCCTCTTTAGGTTATGGTCGTTAGTTATTTATTTTCCTTTATGTTATTAACATGGTATTAAGATTGTATTAACATTTTCTTATTATGTAATGATTTCTACTATTTCATTTTGGTTATTAATGTTTTAGAATTTGTTTTCATAATTTCAATGTTTACATGATTCAAACATTTTCAATTAAAGTTATAAGCAATAAATATTCAGCAATTAAAACCCATTTATAAATATTCAGGAAAAAAAAAGAAGCAAAGGCGACAGAGAACTATTCTGTCGCCATTGCCCACCAAAAGTGACGGACACCTTGTTCCATCGCATTTGCCTTCAACAGCGATAGAAGAGTCCTCTGTCGCTGGTGGTACGCAAAAGCGACTGATGAGGTTTCTGTCGCCTTTGCCTCGAAGAGAAAACCAACAAAAGCAATGTTTTCGTCGCATTTTAGCTTCGTCGACGAGGCAAATGCGACAAAACTTGCGACGGAATTTACTCTGTTGCCGAAGGCAAAGGCGACGAAATTGGACCCCTTCTGCGACAGAACGGGCCGATGCCGAATGGGTCATTCCTTGTAGTGAAGATATAATAAGGTTTAATCTCGACGAGATATGTGAAGACTTGAGAGCAATTAGGTGATCTCCTCACCAAAGCATTGAATGGAGCAGCTTCCTCTGTAACAACCTGAACATGATAGACATATTTGCTCCAGCTTAAGGGGGAGTGTTAGAGTTACTATAATAGGTTTAAGATTAGATTTAGGTTTAAGGTGTAAACTCTATATAAAGGAATTAACTATAATAATAAAAATATGACAATTTTTCAGACTCAATATTGTTTACATACTTACTATATGATTTGCTTCTACTAATGTTTTTTCACCAACTATTTCACTTTCACGATTCAAACAAGCTTTTTTCCACTCTAAGGATCGCTCAGATATGACCTCCTCAGGTTGTTTTTTTTTTTTATAAGTAAAAAACTTTGTTATATATCATCAATACCAACTATCCAATATAAATTTTAAAAAAAAATTGTAAGATCTTCCACAAAATTTGTGTATCTCTTTCTGGAAAGCCTATGATCGTATTCATACTTTTCTATCGTCTCTTGATTTTATTAGCTAGTAGCCTATAATATAAATACATTATTGATATTACACTTCAAATAAAATATTCACATGAATTTGAATATTATACTTTAAAATCCTCGGAAAGTTGATACTTGACAAATTTCATCCATTCTTCAGGTTTGATAAGTGGATAGTTGGTTGGAGGACAATTTAATAAGTATGGGTCATTTGCATGTTCCTTAACATACTTTGTCAACCAATACTTGAATTGATAAAATGTAACTCCAGCACTTTTCATGACCGACTTTTAGGAGTTAGGATTTAAAAATAAATCTACCTTATTTTCATATAGGTTATAATGGATAAAAAGTACTAATAAAGTGAACAAGTGATAATACTACAGGTAATTGACATACTAGGATAACATCATAAATATTTTTGCCTAAAATTGGTTTTGGGGAGAAAATGATTGGGCTTCGGCGATGGCACCGCTTCCACCGTCGCCTTTGCTCATTTCAAAAAAATTGAATTACATCAAAGGCGACGGAAGAAGCTTATCTGTCACCTTTGCCATGAGCTAAGGCGATAGAGACGTGTTCTGTCGCCTTTGATAGAGGCAATGGCGACAGATTTTCTTTCCTTCGCCTTTGCCATCGTCGCCTTTAAGCGAATTTCTTGTAGTGCTTCTACCAAACAAAGCGACAATATACTTCAATACGCTAGAATCTTTCATGAAATACTGTATTTAAACCAATATGTATAAATGCTTGATTATCACACATTTACTTTGCTTCAATTTCGTCTAGGAGTTAGATCAACCACACAACTTCCCACGTTGCTTAAGCTATAACTCTATATTCGAACTCACCACTAAAGCGAGATATTACATTATGCTTATTACTTTTCTACAAAACTAGATTACCTTCTATAAGGACACAATATCCCAAAGTCAACCTTCTATGTTTCGTAGATCAAGCTCAATCGACATCTTAAAAATACTTAGCATTCATGTCCATGATTTTCATACAATACTCTTTTACTCGATACAAACTTCAAATAACCCAGAATTTGTTCCACAATTGTCTAATGGTCCACTATAGGAGTCGACATAAACTCACTATGCTAACTGAATACGATATATCTGGTCTTGTGACAGTTAAGTTATTTAATTTTCCAACTATTCTTCTATACCGCTTAAGATTTGAAAAGGCTTTTATTAATAAATCTAAGACATACTTTTGTTGACAAGAGACCCTTGTCTTGCTCCTCATAACTTCAATATCTAAGATGTATTTAAGAATTCCCAGATATATAGTACAAAACTGCCCATGAAGGAAGGATTTCAACAAGGTCTTGTGTGGAACGTCATCCTTAGTAATTAATATATCATTAACGTATTCTACTAGCAAAAGAATATCATGTTCAAATCGTTGAGTAAAGCACATAATGATAAGACAAACTCTTTCCCATTCTAAACTTACTCAACACTTGACTAAACTTGCCAAACCATACCCGAGGGCTTATTTCAAACAATATAATGGTTTTCGAAGCCTACACGCCTTGGTATTCTCCCACAAAGCAACAACTCAAGGGGTTGCTCCATATAAACCTCCTTTTCAAGGTCACCGTGCATAAATGCATTCTTAATATCAAGCTGATATAATGGCAAAGAATTCGAAGTAGAAATGAATTATTGAATTGACACCATCTTGGCAACCAGAGAGAAAGTATCACTATAATTAACATCATGAGTTTAAGCATAACCTTTGGCAAACAAGCGTGATTTTAGATGTGCCACTGATCCATCTGAGCTCACATTGACAATATGCACAAATTTACACCCAATCGTTTGCTTATCTACTAGTCAATCTACTAACTCCTAAGTATCATTATCATCTAGTGCAGTCACCTCCTTAACCATCCCCGACGCCATTTAGAATGAGACAAAGTCTCACTCGTATTTT
Organism: Cyclanthera cordifolia; assembly: GCA_037832605.1. Lineage (NCBI taxonomy): Eukaryota > Viridiplantae > Streptophyta > Magnoliopsida > Cucurbitales > Cucurbitaceae > Cyclanthera > Cyclanthera cordifolia. Next base: position 12,162,926 of record JBBMEG010000024.1, read on the forward strand.
TAGGAACCACTACATAATCAATAAATGTACAAAAGAATAACTAAGTGAAAACAACTGATGATAAGACACAAATTATGAAATAGGATAGGTATAACTCTTACCTTTACGAAGGGCAATATGTACATCAAGATCATTACTCACTTATAAATCATTCGACGAAGACATTGCTAGTGTAAGGCATGGATCTTCAAATTATCTTGGATAATGTTGAGTGTCTCGAAGACACCACTATGTCGAGATGGACACCTTTCTTGACTAGGTGGGATTTGACTATCAAATTTCAAGGATTCATCAACAATTCTTACTGATGAGTTTCCAACATTCAATGGTAGTGAGTTATCAATAACTCTTTTTGACTCTCTTGCAACAACACTTGTTATAGGATTTGGCGCATCATTGGAAGATAAATCTTTCAACACTACTGATGATCGAGGTTTATGGTCTCTAACATAATCATTTCTAAAAATGTTGCGTTTGTCGATACAAACACCTTATTCTCATATGGGCTATAAAAATAGCCACCTCACGTTTTCTTGGGATAACCTACAAAAATGCATAACTTTGAACGAGGTTCTAATATCTTTGGATATGCAGTCAGCACATAGGTCGAACATCTCCAAATCTTGAAGTGACGTAAACTACTTTTACGTCCCCTTCACAACTCATAGGGTGTCTCCAATACACTCTTTGTGGGTACCATGTTCAATATGTATAACGTGGTCTCCAACGCGTATCCCCTAAATAGTATCCGTAGTTGAGTAAAGTTCATCATCGACCAAACTATTTCCAAAATGGTTCTATTTCTTCTTTCTAAAACATCATTCTATTCAGGTGTTCCAAGTGTTATAAGTTGGGATGTTATTCTATGTTCTTCTACCAAGTATTTCTACAATTCCAAGTTCATATACTTTCTACTACGATTCGATAGTAGCATCTTAATCCTTTTATCTAATAGGTTTTCAATCTTAGCCTTAAACACCTTGAACTTTTTAGAAATCTCCCACCTATACTGTATTAGATAAATATAACCATATCTTGAGTAGTCATCTGTAAATGATGCAAAGTACTTGATAGGTCTGGACGAAGCAATGTATGAAATAAATCAGAACGTGGCACACAATAACAATGTGGTAAGCATCACTAACATCTTAAGCATTACAAAACAACATTTCTATGAAAACGCAAGTGTACGCTGTCAATTGTATCAAATAATAAATTTCCAAGTCATCTCCTTAAGGACCGATTCTTTGAAGTAATTTTATATTCTAGTTTAGGAAAGGTAACATTCAATGATAAGGTGGATTATGGTATTGAATAAAAGTGTAAATGCAGAATACATAATCAATGCGCCATGCATTGCCTTTAATCAAACAACATTAAGCCCAATACATACTATTTATGCATACATTGATAAATGACAAGAATGCTACGTAAAATTAAGTACATTAATCATATAAGTTAAGAGATGCCTTCTCCCAAATGTACATTCTCTCTTAATGTTGTTCGCATTAAGATGTGGTTCGTATTCATTAGTGGGCTGGCAATGGGGGACCCTCCCTAAACCTACTATTCGATCGAGTAGCGAACCTAATAACAACAGTAAGAACCTTTCATTTTACCTCATTTGATCTCGATAGCAAAGTAAAGCGTAAATGATAAGTGGATGGTCGGTCGACCTCGTTAGTTAGTATACTTAATTTGTAAACAGTAATTCTACCTTGTCATCACTAACCTACTCAAAACCTTATTTAAAACATAACTTGCAAATACTTAACTGGAATGCGTGTAGCATTAATGACGGGATTAGGCATTGGTTTTATTCCTATTAGACAGAAGATAACCTCCACACAAGACTACAATATCATTTATACAGAAAATAAAAGCATAATTGTAAAGCAAAGCAGTAAATGAAATAAATTGCATTAAAAGTAAAGTATGTTACAGAAATGGTCTGGAGGTATGTCACTCATATGAATGCTAGGGACGGTAAGGCAACTACCTTACGCTTCAACTTCGTGCCAATTAAGTTGGTTACAATGTCTTGCGCAATGACAATGTTCCTAGCAATGGGCAATTCACTTCTCACCTTCTTTTACTTGAAATGAAATAAACATTGACTTGCACACTGGCTTGAAATTCCCATGTTTTTCTCACCAAACCACCACTTCCTCGATTTAAGGGAGCTATTTTTAATGGTATTTGACTTGCAACCAAATTTTTCTTTCTTGGGCAAGCAACAACAAATCCTAGTCGTACAATCCATCCGATCCATATGAAATGATAATTTCTGTTTCTTTAACCTTTAATTCGGAAGTGGGTAGAATGCGACCAACATTGAGAATGCATTGTGCTTTGTCACTCTTAAAATCTGCACTGCTCTTTAGGAATGTGCCTAGCATTGGCCATGCATCCAGTAATGAGTATGCGGCCAGCAATGTAAATGTGTCTAAGAATGCGCCCAACATTGAAATTGTCCTAACTTGGTCAATGCTCTCAACAACCTGTATTCCTATATAATATGGATGCTTCTAACTTTGATGAGATTTTTCAATAAAATGATAAAAACATCCAATTTAGCATGATAAAAGTGCATTTTTCATATTTTCCATATTTACCATACATAACAGACAAAGTTGTGTTTTTAGCCTAATTACTTCCTATTCTTATGTTTTCTCATAATATTAACTCTTAAAGTACATGAATAAGAGGTAAAAGTAAGCTAGATAACTCTCTATTTTGAGAGTTAGGTGTAACTCATACCCTCTAGGCCTTTAACATTCATTAGACTCCACATGCCTGAATATACAAGTTCTAAGGGTTGCTTGGCTCTAGTGCCCTTTGTTGTAACAGATCTTTTGGTCATCTTGTCTTCTTTACAAGATTCACATACAGGTAAAAAGTCAATATCTAACCTAGTTAAAGAACCAATGTTTACTAACCTTTCAATCCTATTGAAATTCATGTGACCCTACTTTAGATGCCATAGATATGTATCGAATTTTAGAGAACTTTTTCGTTGCTTTTTGTTATACTAATTGTTGTATTAAATAATTTAGAATTTTAAGCGTCTTACAAACCCTAGGTTTGAGCATACACAAGTTATTTACATTAATTGCCAGATATAGCTTCAAGCCATTCTTAGAAATAGAATCCGAGTTCCTTTAAATATAAATGTTCTACAAGGCAAGACACTAAATCTAAGTTTCTCTTAATTTGAGGAACCAACAACACATTCTCTAATACTAAAAAAGAATTTCTGAAAATAACTTAGCGCTTCCAATAGTCGTGTCGAAACAACTTCATCGATCCCCACCTTCAAGGTTATTTGCCCAGGTTCTTATTGCTCCCAAGAGCCACTTCCTTGAAATGAAGAACAAATGTGATTAGTGGCGCCAAAATCTAGTATCTAACCATTGGATGATCTTCCACCAAACAAGGCTCAAGAACTTGTGTACTAAGTATAGTTCCTTTTCTAGTGGCCAAGCTTTTGATAATGGAAACTGATAACTCTTAATTTGGGAGTTATTTTTTTATAAGATTTCACGCTTTTCAATGATTGATAAAGGTTTAAAATGTAGGAATTGCATGGATTTTCATGAAAATTAGACTCAATGTACCACTTGTCATTTCAAGCAAGATAGAGATGAACAATGCTTAAAAAAAATCTTTATTGCAAATTATTGAATGTTTCTCGTATTTTCTTGCTAAAAGCTCAACAGTGCTATGAGCATGCATATTAACATAGCTATACAAATGTTGATGGCACTTACAAAGTGAGGACATCCCCATTACTGTCCTATCTAAAAAAATAAAAGAATAATTTTCGAGCTGATCCAAGGGAGGATGAATGGACAAGATCTAATGCCGCTTTCTCAAGTAAAGTACTTTAGCAACAAGTCAAGATGTCTTAAAATATCATGCTTGAATTGTGGAATTGGGATAGTGGGCGCAAATCAAGGGAAAGTGTGGAGTGAACTTGTTCTATAAAATGGAGCTGCTGCCAACATATTCCATGTCGAATTTTAAAGTCAGAAAGAAGAGTCAATTGTCTATAATTGAATTTCCAAAAATTGAGAAGAGAGAGAGAGAGAATAAGGAATTTTAAAAGTTGAGGGCATTGTGAATGCGGGCGGCATTGAGATAAGTTATCCTAATAACATGATGAGTATTAAAGTCGACACTAGATAGTCCCCAACATTGCTTCTGCGACTGCCGAAGAAGGAGTTCTTCCGTTTTACTTTCTGTCTTTAATTTGTCCATTTTATTTATGTCTTAGTTGTCTATTACTTGTCTTTATGAACACCTTGTTTTTAATGCAATTCTATTTTACATTTCTATTAATCAATTATTACTGTTCTTTTATTTCGTTAATTCGCTTATGATTTTGTATTTATAATGCACTTCTTAGTTTCCAATAGAACAAATATTGATTCTTTTATCATGTGGATAGTTCAATGCCCTTTGCATTGTGATTACTACATGCATTATTTTCTGTTATGTATTAGGTAGTTGCAAGTTTAAGTTAATTAATAAGGAATCACGTAAATTAACTAGGACAAGAAAGATGTAATCATTAAAAAAGTAAGCATATTAATTAGCAACGGTCGACTGACCACCACCTCTTGCTTGCTTTTTGATTAATTTCAGGGGAGAGAGGCAACTAGAGATCTCTTACTATTGTTCATTAGGTTAATATAATGCTTCATATATTTATGGAGAGTCTAGGAATATCCATCCCACTAATGCATGTCAACCACATTCTTAATGCAGTAAATTTTGAGCAAAAACTTGAGTTTCTATGAATGTACTTCGGGAGAAGGCATCGTTGTGTAATGTAAATCATTCTTCTTACTACACAATTGTCCTAATTAGTGTTCTTGTATTCTAACTACTAATTTAAATCTAGTTGCTTAATAAAGTTGTTCATTTTATCTATTTGATTGCACCTGTATCAATGTGGATTAAAATTGTTCTTAAAACTGTTTCTGTTTTAAGCAATGTTTGCTGCATTGAGCATGATGCTTGCCATGTTTATTTCAGAACTATTCAAACCAAACTTGTATGTTATTTTTTTTTCAATTCAATTCAAATTGTAAACCCCTTAAAACAATCAGCCCCTATGAAGATAACTTAGGATTTATTACTTGATTACAATTGATAACTTACACTTGCATTTGCATTTTGTATTCTGTTTACGATTGTGTTCTTAGCTTCGATCATGAATTTTGCTGTTATTATTGAATCGATCATTTATGTAATGATGATGAACTAATTCTATTCGGTAGGATTAGATTATGTGATTTTGGATTGTGATAGCATTGAATCGGAAGATATTAAATTATCATGCATTGCTATAGAAATTCGATTACATTTTCCCTTATAAACCATTTATAATATGATTCTGTAATTACTTCGAGAAGAGGATAATATGATAACATCTGCATTGCGTATACTAGGTTAGCAATATTTCTATTTCTATTTATAAAGAGCCAATATTGCTGACTGAATTGTATTTAACATGAATGTTATGACTCGGGAGAGTCAGTTTTTAAAGTTACTAGTTGTTCACTTCCTACCATTACGTTCGATATTGTAGAAATCTGAACCCATAACCTAATCTAGTCGACTTTCCAATCTTTTGTATATGTGTTGTTTATTATTGTTATCTTGTTAAGTCGTTGTTGTTTACTTTAGTGTTTACCATTTCCTTTAGAATTAGATCATTTTGTCCACACAATTCTTGCATATTGGTTTTAAAAGTGATCATAAATCAAATCATTGAGGAAGAATGACCTTTTAAGAAAGATTAAAACTCGACTACAATTAATATACTTGCACATCACCTCTTTTAATATTATTCTAGAAAAAAAATGATTGCGCAAGCTTTGCGAATTGAGGTAGGATAAGGACGAAACAATGTCATATTGGGTTTGAGCCTTTCTCTTTGAAGCTACATGGCATCGTAAGTCTTTAGGGACAACACTTCTACTTAGCTACCCCTATCAACGAGGATCCTTCCAATCCGAATGTTGGATACCATCAGGGATACCACCAATTTGTCATTGTGTGGTAGGTACATTGTGAACGTTTCTGCTGTTGAGAAGTTGATAAACTCTTTGGTAGCTTCTGTCATTTTCACTTCTTTTTTTAGCAACCCTCAAGTTTGTTGATAACTCTCATATACGACCTTTATCAGGATTGCTGATCATAAGCTGCAGAGACCATGGGTCTGTCGTGTGTTCCTTTCGTGTGTTCCTTTTATTACATTGTTATTTGCTTCACTGATTTACTGATTTTAGAGACGTGGGGCTATTTTTATCTCTCTATTGTGATTTATGTTTTAAGAACTGGGTACCTTGTTTTCACTTGATGTTATGAACTATTTGATGATTTTTAACTTAGGTATTATTCAACATGTCTTTAGTTTAAAGGTCATTTTACTCATGCATCTAGAGTAGAGGCCTAAATGGGACCCTAGTATGAAGTGGGCTTTTACAGGCTGGAATTGCTTCATTTCATCTTAGGGGATTACACCAATACTAAAATCTCACCATGTCTTCAGTAATATGCACCATTTAGCAACCGTATTTCTTTCATTCTCTTTATTTTTCCATAATGCTCCAGCTCAACACGGATACTTGTCTTTATTGTTCTTGGGTTTTGAGTTATCTACTTAAGCATAAATAATTCTAAAACTTAGCTCATCTGATCAGAGATATGATTGACTCACACATTCATGCACATTAATCAAATAATTTTTGTCAAATCATACTTCATATACAAATTGCTACTTCTAAGAAATGCATTTAAAATACGAGCCTTTATCAATTAAACTTCTCAAAATCTTCTAAAATAAAATGTCGTTTTCTCTAAAAATCCCTTTGCAGACAGAAATTAACTCTCATATCTGAGAGTTGTCACCACCACACGCGGTTCCTCCCTAAAGCAACATACTTCTGCAGACAGAATCCAATCCTGGCTATTCATCATTCCTCTTGATCTGCAAGAGAGATATTTTCTTATTTTCTAAATATTTTATTTCGCCTAGGAGTTGAATGCAGCAAACATTGAGAATATCTTAGTACTAAGAATGCTTTCAGCATATGAATTCCTACATCGGTCTGAATGCTCACAGTAATAAAGATGTGAGAAACAGTCAATAAATGTGCAACAAAACGATGCAACATTTTCCAATCTATTCTGCTTGAAATGATAAAGTGGTGTATTTAGCTTAGTTTCTAATCAAATTCATACACTTCTTATATATTTAACCCATATTAGTCATTGAAACCATGAAGTCATATAAAAAAAAGGCTAAATAACTCTTTAAATTGAGAGTTACCACCCGTATTTTCTAGAAATATTAATCATAATTAATACACTTACATTTTCCTAAAATATTGGGTTATAAAAGATTTAAAAAAAAAATCAAAAAATTTTTAGATTTAAAAAAAAAAAAAATTATATTTTCTTCCCAATTATTTTCCAAAAATATTTTAGGAAAAAATGCCAATTTTTTATCGAGAAAAAAACTCCAATGTTGACCGTTGAGTGGGGTCTTTTTGGCATAAGCTAAACACCTTAAAAGTGTCTAACAAGTGAAGTAGTGGTCGTTGATGGGTGGGACGGCGAGGGTTGGCCCTAAGCTTCTCTCGTGGCATTACACCATGAGCTCATGTCAGGCGGGTGCCCCTTCCTTTTGGTGTTTTTCGCATTCTTCGTGTTCGTCGCGATTGTTTTTGTGTTATTCGTCTTTTGGTCAATTTCAAATTGAAAACATTCAAAAACTAAACTTTACAAAGTTTTCCTATATACAATTGCTTGGATTAACAAAAGATCTAGGAAAAAAAAAAACATAATGCCAAATAGAAATTCTCAAGCCAATAACAAAATAAAACTTAATAATCATTTAATGAAAATAAACACCCACGAATAAGAAATTTCATTAGCAACAATCACCCTGAACCATAGCTCTAAAACAAGTTTTGCAAATAGAGGATAGGAGTCTGCCTTAAACATGACGAAAATGTTTGACAACAAAAATTTTCACATAGTACTTAATCCAATTAATTATTCTGATTTAACCAATTTATCTACATGATGAATCCTTGGTGATGGACAAGTTGTGGTTTAACCATACTTACGTTTACAAATGCCTCTAATCTAATCTGGCAAGTCTTCATGTTGAGAAAGATTGACTATTCCCGTGGACGATCTCAAATAATCTTCTCTGCTCTTTCAGGCTATGACTTCTTTTCATTAATTGAGTGCTTAGTGGGAAGTCTTTAGAGAAGAAAGCTATGAACTTTTTCAGCGATCTCCAATAGAGGAAAAAAAATAGAGATCTCAACTTTTGGAGGGACTTGAGATTGAGTTACTCTCAAACTGAGTGAGATGAGAATGAATACCCGACATGTCTTCTATTTATAGTAAATGATGAATTGTTTAAAATAGTAAAATACAATATCTTTTAATATCCAATATTAAAAGATATTGAAAAAAAAAAAATCAAAGATTCTCTCCTTTATTCAAATCAAAATTTCAAAAATTTCACAAAAGTTTCCTTCCTATTTAAGGGGAGGATTTTTTGAAAAAAAAAACTTTTTTTTTCTTTATTAAATTGATATTTATCCAATAAATTACAATTCCACCATATATCCAATATATTATAAATAATAGGCTCAATTAATATATCCAATATATTAATTCTCTATTTTAATAATTATGCAATAATTATTAATCCAATTAATATGTCCAACGTATTAATTAATATTCTCTACTTAATAATTATCTCATAATTATTAAGACAGTTAATATGTCAAACATATTAATTACTAGAATCTCTCAATTAAATAATTATCCAATAATTATTTACGATTAATTTATTAAATTAATTAATTTCTCCTCATTAATATTTATCCAATAAATATTAAATTAATATATTTCATATATTAAATATCAAGTTTAATAAATCAAACTTTAGGCTTCTATTAATTATGTCCCACATCATTAATTTGTGAATTTGAACTTCTCAAATTCATTCTTTAATAAAATAGTGTACTAGTAAGTATGAGCTAGCCTGGGACAGATGGACCTATAGGTTGAAAGTTACAACGACCGAGGATTCAATCCCTATTTGTTAACATCATGCTTATCTACTAAAGGCTTGTTCTGAACTCTTTTGCACTATAAGACAAGTTATGTTCACAGATATAATTGGTCATCTACCTTGTTATCCTTCACTAGCTTGCTCATAATCCACAATTGGGATAAAAGATCTGTCTTGCCCATATGGTTATATTTTTCTCCTTAAGGGCTATTGATTCTTCTAATGAACAAGCTTTTTAAAGTCTCACTTATGATTAGTGCCCTTTCCTACCAATGAGAGTAGAAATCTCTTTGTTCAAACCTCAAAATCAATTCTTAAAGGGACAACTTTACATCTTCTTCAATATTTTAAATGGCATGAATTTCTTCTTGTAATGTTGCGTTCCTTGCTACTCACTACGGTAATCTTTAACGTGTGAGGCTTATTGACACAGCGTTGTTTGGCTCGTCTCATTTATGCACATCAAATAGCGTTTTCATAAAGTAGAAGTTCACAACCCACTCAGGATTAAGATTACATCGACTTACGATCATCCTTAGTGAAGTAATTGATGCGAGTCTATAACGAAATTACTAGAACGGTCACAAAACTTCTTTTTGCATAGGTAGTCCTATTCTCATGTTTCCACATGACAACCTATATTAGGTCATTTGCAACCTTTACAAAGCAGGATGTAACAACAGTGTTATCAGGACTTAGGCACCCTATCTTAGTCTATATACTATACACGTTTTAGGTTATTAACTTGAAACCAGATCCACTTGTTGTCTCACATACGTGTCGAAGTATTCATCCAAATAACCATGGGCAAATTGCTATTAATCCCATTAATACGATATAGCTAAATAAGGTTTATGTATTAAATGCACAATATACGAAAATAATAACATTTATTAATAATCGAAATATAACATTAATTGTCTAATGTTAAATACTTTATTCATTAATTACAATTTATCATTCCTTTAGAGCACAACCTCTAACACTTCTTCTTAGAGAACGTGGCCTTGAAGATCCGACCTTTAGGCTTGGTCCCATAACTCAACGCTTCAAGACTCTCCTTCTTGGAGATAACCGGTGTAGACTTTTTGAATGCCTAAAACTTAACAAGTAATGGGGGTTGAGTGAACCGAGTCTTAATTAATAATAAATCTAACGAATAGTTCATCACAAGACTTATTGCATTCAAAGTCGCATTAAACAAGTATACGCAGTTAAATCGTAGCGAGTGATAAGTATATTTATGTTGTTCTCTCCACAAGAATATGCGTTAAACACTTTAACAAGCTAAGTAAGATTGGAATTCAAAAGTCAATACCTAAACAAATCTTTGAATTGTTTTTTTTTTATATATAATTTATAAAACAGAACAAAACTAAAAACAATACAAAACATAAAAAACATACTAGTTAACAATATATTTCAGAAGGTAATTTAGAAAAGCGATTTAGCATCGTGCTAGAAAAAACATGGTAAGAAGGATAAGATATGTAAATATATTTAAGGCTTCCCCTTGGAACACCAACATGAGATCGACTCTAAGGCTTGTACACTAGTGAAATGATTATCTGTAACCTCTTCCTAATAACTAAGATTTAGCAAGTTATCCTAATGATTAAGATTGGTGGTTTACTTAAAATCTCCTTCTCTCGAAACAAGTCTTTAAGGATACTTTTGGTAGGTTTGTCAATAAACAAAAGAAAAGTCAGCTCAACCAACTTAAATATTATCTCATCTTCCTCTTCCTGACTAAAATACTAAATCGTACTAAACCTCTTAGATTATTGCTACTCACATCATTCAATATAAGCAATGGTCAATAAGAACAAATCAAGAAATCATGTAACATACTTTATTAATGTGAACAAATAGAACCACGGAGGGAGTGCCTTAAAAGCACTCAAACAATGCTTGGAATTTCCCACACTTAGAGATTGTGTAGGTGCTAAGAATCCACTTAGGTCTTCTCTGTCGCAATATTTATAGACAAAGCTAGCGATGGTTTTGCCTTAAGTTGGAAAGAATCAAAATTGTAGAGTTGGTGGTAGTAGATCTCATGATTTTCCCTTCTTGTTAAAATTCGATTCTATTGGATTCTCAACTCTTTGCAATGTGATGACTCTTGTCCATGTTATAGCTAAAATGCGTGTTGTTGTCCAAATTCATGCACAATGACATTATGTTAGCATATTGAGCATTCACTAAAATCGGCTGTTTGAATCATTTAAGTTTGGAAAATCTAGTAGTTTGCTAAAGATTTAGCTTGAATCTACTCTAACTTCATTACTTCGCATTTTTACAAATCTTTCATTCTTACGTAAATCTAAGCCTAATAATTGAAATTCCATACATAAATATTTAAAAATTCATTAAGATATGAGTTAAAATAACTCTCTTATAAAGAGTTATGCACAATATTTATCTTCCTTCTTTTCCCTTGACTTTCATCATGGACTTGAAAGTTGGAAGTTCATTAAGAAGAGTGGTGGGGTTACAACAATTTTGTTCATAAAACTGAATCCTTTCTTGTGAATACCTTCTAAGTAGGGCAGGATGATCTGATCATAGGTATCTTCTCCCACGAAGTTCAGCATGTTCTTTTTTGTTTAGTCATATGTTTGTTCGTATCTTTTTATACTTATTTTGTTACTAAGATATGATTTTATTTCATGAACCTTGTTTCTTAAATCATCTTAATTTTTTTTTTCATTGTTAAATATTGGTGCTTATATTCGAATGAATTTTATTTTATTGTTAAATAGTGGCATATGAATCCATTAATTACAAATTTGAGGATCCATTTACTAATATTTTAAAAGTCAATTCATTCTCTTTAGTGGAGTCATTATGAAATAAAAATTAGTTCATCTAATTCATTGCATTTTAATTTCATACCAAAACAAAAACAAAAAACAACTCAAGTTAACTTAACATTCCTAACAAACACAGTTTAACTTAACTCTGCTAACTTAACACTACTTAACATAATCCTTGCCACAAACAACACTTAGCTTAACTAAACTCTGCTTAAGTTAACCCTTGCCACAAACACAACTTAACTTAAAACTCATATTAACTTAACACTCCTCTTAACTTAACTCCTCCTAAATAACTCATTGGCCCAAACACGCCCTAAGGGTTTGGAAAAAGTTAATGGGCCACCAAGTTTTAACTTTAAAAGGGAAAGAAAATGAAAATCATGCTTTTTTTTCTTGAAAGATTTGAATGGGCCGGATAAGGAGGTTAGGATAACCCAATCCAATAGTCAATGTAACATTATTAAAAAAGAAGGATGTGAAATGGGCTGGACCTAATGAGGAAGAAGCTTTATTGGGTTGTTAAGGAGGATTAGAGGACTCTGCAAAAAGGAATTTAAAGGCTACAAATGCTTTTATAGATATTCAAAGCAGTTTTGGGCCTCAAGATTGGGAATGCTACAGAAGGAAAAAATCTCCATCTTTGGGATTCAAAAAAGAGACCGAAAAAGAACTTAAAAATGATCTATTAAAAACTTAAGGGAGTCCAATATACATGAGGAAAGAAAGTGTGGAGGGAGTGAGCAAAGGTGGAATAAATAGGTGCATAAAGGTAAAGAGGGATAGGTGGAAAAGAAGAGCTCAGGGGGAAACACTAAATGGGGTCATGGAGAATGCTGTGGAGGAAGATGAGAACTCTGAAAATAATTTAAAAGGAAAAAAGTGCAGCTTGGAAAGTAAAGATGAAAATACTACGGAAAAGAGACTGAGGATGACATATGTTGATGAAGTCTGCGTGATATTGGTGGAGGCTACAGAGCAGTCTCGCCAGATGGAATGAAAATATTATGTTAGAATGTTCGGGGGTTGGGGAACCCCTGAAATACTAGTGTACTTCGATATGAAGTGCAAAAGGCGAGTCCCCATCTGATTTTTCTCTTTGAAACAAAAGGAGGGGAGGGTCTAGCTTCAAGATTCAAGATGACATTCAAGTACGATAATTGCTTTTGCATTCTAAGTAAGGGCCTTAGTGGGGTCCTAATGTTGTTTTGGAACACTTCGGTGGATGTTCGAGTGAATTCTTTTTCACACTGGCTTATTGATGGTATGATTACTGATCAAGATGTCTTGTGGTGGTTCACTGGGTTCTATGGTAATCCTGAGAATGACAAAAATGTTCATTCTTGGAATCTGTTAAACAGATTAAGCTCATTGTCTGAAGCTCCCTAGATTATGGGGGGCGATTTTAATGAAGTATTGTTTGGGGATAAAGCTATCAGTGGGAATGCAAGGAATGTTTCTAATATGCTGTTGTTTCGTGAAACAATGAATGATTGTTGCTTGATTTATCCGAGCCATGTTGGAGATAAGTGGACGTGGAGCGGGAATCGAAATGCGGAGAAGGCAGTTCGCGTTCGACTAGACAAGTTTTGGATTTCTTACTCTCTTAGTATTAAAACTGTTAATTTTTTAGTTGATTGTCTAAATTATCATTGCTCTGACCATAGGCCTATTCTTACCTATTTTCTTCGGCGAAGGACTATGCCCCTTCACCTTTTCTTTTTGATAAAAAAATTGTGAAATTTTGGAATAGCTGGACCTCATTGGATAATTGCAAGGATATTGAAAGCTGGGCTGAATGGGGTAGAAGTTTATCTTTAGCAAAAAAAACTTTAATGATAAAATTAGGCTCAGTATCAGGAGTCTGGCTAGTTGGAAGAAAGATAGGCAAAAAGGGTTTATATTGGGGGCTATTAAATGAAAGAGGTTGAGCTCGAATTGATGTTAGCAAAGGGGGATACTTTTTGGAAGATTCGAGAGATCGAACGCCAAATAGATAAGTTATTGGAGGAAGAGGAAGTCTACTGGAAGCAAAGGATGGGAGAAGATTGGTTCCGGTGAGAGGATAAGAATTAAAAATGGTTTCACTCAAAAGTCTCTCAGAAGAGGAAAAAAAACACAATTGATAAGATTAGAGACCATGAAAGAGAATTGGTGGAGGGAGTAGAGTGGATTGGCAAGGTGGCCCATGATTATTTCTCATATATTTTTAAGGCTCAAGCTATCTCGTCAAAAGACACTAATGAGGTGTTGAGATGAGTGGAAAAGGTAATCTTAGATGAGAACGATATTAATTTTGACAAAAGGTTTACCAACGAGGAGGTGGAGGTTACTCTTAAAGATTTGAATCCTTCAAAAGCCCCGGGCGCAGATGGGCCAAATGCTATGTTCTTTCAAAAATATTGGGAGATTGTGAGAGAAGATGTAGTTAAGGTGTGCTTGGGCGTGCTTAATGACAATGAGGAGTTGGGTTTATTAAATAAAACTCACATTGCTCATATTCCTAAAGTCCAAAAGCCTAGGAAAATGGAGGAGTTTAGACCCATAAGTCTCTGGAATACGGTCTATAAAATCATTTCCAAAATGTTGGTAATCAGAATGAAGAAAGTGCTTGAAAAAGTTATATCCCCGACCCAAGCTGCTTTTATTCCTAGAAGGCTCATCTCTAATAGTGTTCTAGTAGGCTTCAAATGTATCCATGCTATAAACCAAAAGCGAAAAGGTAAAAAAGGTTATATTGCTCTTAAATTAGACATAAGCAAAGCCTATGACAGGGTGAGTTGGGATTTTATTCTAAAAATGATGGATAAAATGGGTTTTAGTGCTAACTGGATCCAAAAGATCCAAGCTTATATCTCCTCAATTCATTTTGCAGTTATAATCAATGGAGCTCCCTATGGAAACATAACTCTGGAAAGAGGGTTAAGGCAAGGAGATCCTCTATCCCCGTACCTTTTCCTAATTTAAGCAGAAGGTCTTTCAACGCTTCTAAATAGAGGAGTCTTTCTTAATTCTTTTAAAGGCCTAAAAATTAATAGTTTATGCTCAAACATTTCTCGCATTTTCTTTGTTGATGATTGTCTTTCTCTTTTTCAGGGCAAATAAGTTAGATTGCCAGCAGATCAAAAGAATCCTTCATACGTATGAGAATGCATCGGGCCAAAAATAAAATTTGAAAAGTCAGTTATGATCACTAGTAAAAATGTCTTGATTGCGAAAAAGATTGAGCTTTGCACTCCTATGGGGGTCAAATTGGGTACAAATCTTGGAACATATTTGGGTATGTCATCTAAAAATTGTACGATTAAAATTGACCTTTTTAGAGGTATATCCAATAAGGTCTATGGGTGCCTTCAGAGATGGAAGGGTAATTTACTATCTAAAGGTGGTAAAGATGTGATAATCAAGGTTATAGCTCAACAATTCCGACGTATACTAATGAGTTGTTTTTATCTTTCTGATAGAATCTATAAGGAAGTAGATAGAGCTTGTGCCAATTTTTGTTGGGGTGTTGACAAAGATCATAATAGAATGCATTGGGCTAGTAGGGATCGTTTGGGTCAAAGCAAGGTAAAAGGTGGAATGGGTTTTCGCAGTCTTAAATGTTCAACAAAGCTATGCTCACTAGCAAAGTTGGAGAAATATAAATCCGGATAGTCTGTTTTATCGTGTATTTCGTGGCAAGTACTTTAAAGATGGGGACTTCTTCGGTGCAAGAATTAGGAATTCCCCTTCCTTTGCCTGGAGAAGCATTCTTTGGGGTAGAGATCTTTTCCAAAGGGGTTATAGATGGAAAGTTGAAAATGGGTAGAGAATTTTTGGGAGAGACCCGTGACTGCTAAGTAAAAACAACCCAATTCTGATATCTACTAAGAATCATAGGAAGAAGCTTAAAGTGGTTAACCTTATTGAAAATTGGGGTTGGTCTTCCAATCTGGTTGACTCTATCTTATTTCCTGATGAAGTGGCCGATATCCAAAAATTTCTGATAGGCATGGGAGATAGGAAGGATGAAATTATTTGGAATCACACTTCTAATATGTTTTTTAGCGTGAAAAGTGCATATCACCTTGCATCAAATTTATCCCATGCCAAGAAGGCCTCGGAGCATCCTCGCTCGGATTATTTCGTGACCTCATGGTCCTTCGGTGTTCACTGATGTCGTCGAGCTACTGCTCTTTTGGCTTATAGAGATGGTTCAACTCAATAAAAACTAAAGGATAAAAAATGAGCATTTTAAACTCAAAATTTAATAAACATAAAAGTTTAAGATTAAAATTGAACATTTGAACAAAATAGAACAAATATGGAAGTTTAGAAACCAAAATAATATTTTAATCTCCTCCCCTCCTCTCCTTATAATAATATATTTTTTTTTAATTTATTTTCCATACAACCCTGGCTTATAGATATGTATAAATAAAATTATATGTGGATTATATTTTAGCACCCAAGTGTTAGTGATATTCTAGATTCATATTGACAAAAGTTGTAGTTTTATTATTATTATTATTTGTTTTGTTTTCTTCCCTTTTTGTATATTTTTAAAAATTAAAAAGTTGTAATTTAACATTAAGTTAAAGGTGTTCACACGTGATTTCAGCAAAAAGATGAATGCGAGACGCGTGTAAATTTGAAATGTATATTTGTATTGATTTGAATATGTGCAAATATGGGATGGAATCTCTAGTATATTCATCTGATTCTTTCTCTCTCCTATATAAATATTTTGAGGGCTTCACAGCTTGTTCTTGATATTGAAATTGTTGGTGTTCGATCGGCCTTTGGCTTGTTAATCTTCTTTATGGTTGGTCAATGACTTGTTGATCTGCTTTGGATGATCGGTCTTTGACTTGTTAATCGTGGAACCAGTCGTTGACTTGTCGATCGAGGGATCAGTCGTTGTTGATCTGCTTTGGATGATCGATCTTTGACTTGTTGATCGTGGGATTGGTCTTTGACTTGTTGATCTTGAGATCGGTCATTGACTTGTTGATATGCTTTGGATGATCGGTCTTTGACTTGTTGATCGTGGGATCGGTCTCTGACTTGTTGATCGTGAGATCGGTCGTTGACTTGTTGATTTTTGGATCAGTCTCTGACTTGTTGATTTAATGGGATGATCGGTCTTTGACTTGTTGATCGTGGGATCGGTCGTTGACTTGTCAATCAAGGGATCAGTCGTTGACTTGTTGATCTGCTTTGGGTGATCGGTCTTTAACTTACTGATCGTGAGATCGGTCTTTGACTTGTTAAATGTGAGATCGGTCGTTGACTTGTTGATCTTTGGATCAGTCTCTGACTTGTTGATCTAATAGGATGATATGGGATGATCAGTCTTTGACTTGTTGATCGTTGAATCGGTCGTTGACTTGAAGAACGAATGTGTGTTCTTTGTATTTGGTTGCTTGTATATGGAATCGCTTGATCTTCGAAGTGATTTTGGACTTTAGAAGGGCGTTTGATTTGGAAGTTTGGAAAGTCTTCAACTTGTTGAATTCTCTCCGAACTTCAAACTTCCCATTAGAAAATGAATGAAAGTCTCTCTATTTATAGAGCTTCCATGCATCTGGGCTTGGACTTGATGGGCTTTTGGACCTGGGCTTTGGGCTTGACCCATTAGACTTGTCTACATAGACTTGAGCTATCTGTTGGGATTTGGACTTCCATATTTGGGCTCACTAACTCAACTTGGGTCTTATTTAATTTTGACCTAGCTTCAAAATAAAACCAATTTTTGATCCAATTTATTTTTAAAAAAATATTATCTCAAAATTTAATTTAATTTTGTCATTAAATTTTGAATAATAATGTAACACTAGATGATTGACCTAAATTTTTCAGTCAACAAAAAGATATTTAAATATATGATTTTGAGTCAAAGTTTCATAGACTACATGTCATTTTATTAATTTAACCAATACTTGATTAATCATAGTTTAATTTTCTTCACAAACGAAGAATTGTCTTTTTCTTTTTTTTTTAATTATATCTTTTATTATATTTGCAATGAGTGACATTTTTTGACCATTAATAACGAAATATTTTGAGATTTGTATCCTATTTTTTATTTTAGTTTTAACATTTTCAAATAGATTTTTTACACAACATTTTAAAAGAGTTCATTTAAATTTTTAGCATTTTAGTTATTTTTATTACATATACTTTCCACGTATAAAAAACACTATTCACTTTTAAGTTCTTATTTTTTTTTTTTTTTTTTTTTTTTAGGAAACAACAAACTTGATTAAGAATCAAATTTGGAGCCATGAAGCTCAAACACTACTAAATCTAGCACTTCACAAGGGAGGCGATTCATCCAGCCACCTTCCTCACTAATGCAAGTCTCTTGAGCGTTCAACAAACACAAAGAAAAAGGAC
>JBBMEG010000024.1:12194898-12227180 GCA_037832605.1 Cyclanthera cordifolia
ACATGCCTCACCTGAGACACGGTCACCACCTGGACAGCAATGGGTGAGAGGTTGGGATGATTTCAAAAAAGGTCGTGTTGCTCCCATTACAGGAAATCAGTAATTCTTCCCTTAAATATTACTTATAATCTCTCTTTTAAGTGTTTAAGAACAGCAGCAACCCGGAATTATTCGTTATGAATGTATGATTGCGAATAATTCATAGCGATCACATTTTGACGCTCGCTTAACTCCTGGATGTAGTTATTTTCTCTCTCGCATTTAACGGTAGACAATTTGTTCCTCGCATTGTTCTTGCCACTTTGAATATTCTCATTTTGAAACACTATATTGTACACAAGTTTGTATTGTTTGTAGTTTTGATGTTATAAAAGCTTCCACATTTAGTATACATGTTATGCAATAAAGTAAATTGTAGCCTGTTTTTCTTCAAGATTTATAGGCATTTGTTGTCTTCAAATTGAGTAAGTTCTTTTCTTTCTTTTTTTTTTTTTGAATTAGTTGGAGGGGTGACTGGATTAGGGAGAAGAAGAGTTCTCATTGTTTATTTGTTTTTAGTACATTACAATATTTTCTTAACTTCTCTACAACATCGAATCAAATTTCAAATTAAATTTTATATCAAATTTTAGGAAAAATAAACTTCTCTTGAATACAAATCTCTAAAAATGATTTTGCAATGTCTCCTCTCTTAAACATCAATTTCCAAATTCATATTTCTAAATTATATTTCTTCTTCCTCTTCCGCTTCGAGAGCAGAAATTGCAAAACGTCAATGGTGATGTATTTGGAACCACTCACCTTTTTTTTTTTTTAAGAAAATATTTTTCAATTTTACATCTTTTAATAATATTTTTCTATTTTACGCCCAAAATATATTTATTAATAAATTTATAGTTCAATTAAGTATTTTTCTTTCGTAATGAACAAAATTATTCAAATTCATTGCCTTAAATATTTATCAACGGAAAAGTCTGCTCCTACCCCGTTAACATCACTAAATTTGTCAAACAAAACATAATTTAGTAGTGTTCTGGCGAAGCCACACAGCAAAGATTATTTTCAAATTAAAAAATAATGTTATAATTATAAAATGTATTCATTTGTAAATTCGTTCTTGCTCTTTCCTAAAAACTGGCAATTTCATTCGACATTCCTTGCAATTTACACTGGAAAGTTCAAATCCGCCATTGCTCTAATTAGAGTAATGAAACCTCTTTAGCAATCAAAATCATCCCAACATTGTCATAACCAGCTTTACCATAACCAAGAGAATTATATTGATCAACAAAAATAAAACACTCAAACTTAGTCTAAAACAGACACAGATAAATCTACTCTAACAAGTGTGATCTTTATTATGAAAAACAAATAGCCATAACCAGCTTTGCCCAAAAAAAATTGTAGCAGTCATGTTCATACAACAATAACGTAAAGCTACAAATGGATCAACTCTGCAAATGAAGTGCAAAGGGAATTAAGAATTTTAATGAAAAAGAAGACTCTTGTGGTTTTCACAAGACAAATCTGTCTTACACAAAATTACTATGTATGTGACCTCCAAAGTTTTCATTTAACTTCCTCGATGTTCTTATTTCAAGATGGGAAAATAGTGTCTAAGAAAAAATTCTAGATTGGCAGAACCATCATATAGTTCAATTACGCAGTTGATTCCTTCAGATAAGAGATAAGGTCAGCACGATCCTGCGGTTTCTTCAGTCCAGGGAAAACCATCTTTGTTCCTGGAATATACTGTATAACGATGGACATCCAGATTCATTGTTAGAAACTGTCTTTGGTGGACAATACATCTCCAAAAGTTAAAAAGCAACACAACTGATCATTTATAAAAAAGGCCAACAAAATTCATAAAGCAAGCTCAACATTTTTTCCTTACTGGCTTCTCAAATTTACAAATAACTTTGCACTCATCAAAACCGTAGTCAAACTGAAAAGAGAACCTTAAAGTCCAAAGATTCCAGACAAGAGGATGCATTACAAAAAGAACGAGAACCTTAAAGAATGACAAAAATGTTGGTTTGGGGATATGTAAGAAAGAAGCGACTAAACTAAGAGCCCTAATTTTAAGCAAGTCTGAACACTTCAACTCAAAGTTCCCACTAAGAATTTCACAAAGGAGAAAGTTTTGAATATTCTTTCTATTGCCAAACTGAGAAGTGTGGGGAGGGATTTCCCAAACATCCTACGGAAACGCGACTAAAAGAAGAGCCCTAATTTTCCTACAAGCTAAGGCCATCAAGACTTGAGGGCACACGAGGATATTATAGAAAGGAAACCCTATGCAAGGGTTCATGATGAACCTAAGTGCAGACTTGCAACCACAAAAAAGTTAAGCATATTGTGCAAGGATAGATTAAGGTAAGAGATTTTCTATTATTAGGGACATATGAAGCAATCGGGAAAAATTGTGGAAATCAATCTATTTTCCAAAAAAAAAAAAAAAAAAAACTATTGACATGCTAGATTGTATGAAGCTTTTTCAGATAGAAGTCAATTTGTGGGTTTTATTCTGATGAAGACTTCTGGTGAAGGGAGGATTGTGACTCAAATGGCGGTTTACCATTCTTCACAACTACTAGTTACTAGAGTAAAAAAGTAATCTTATGAAGGAGGCTAGTACAGAAAACAACAAGACCTAATTAGGCGTGTTCACAACGACATCATTAAACTGAAAATTAGAACATCTTGAGAAGAATGCAGGAAAATAAACCAAGTTCAAATCATTTTTTAATAAGAAAAAACTAACTTCAAATTAACGATCACAAGCTCACAAGAGTTAAGAAACATAAAGTTTCTACCTTCTTGGGGTTAAGCAAGTAGTCATATAACGTCTTTTCTTCCCACATCACGGCCATATTCTTGTTGGCAGCAGAATATGAGTATCCAGGAGTTGTACCAGATTGACGTCCAAATAGCCCATTCAAATTGGGACCTGCAGATTCCAAGTGAAATTGCTGTTTTAGAGTCAAATTAATTAAACATGAATATAGAAGAGCCATTTTCTCCTCATGACACAGCGGGAAGGAGAGATCCATATTTATTCCAAATAAACGTCATCCAACATAAGCATGCATTCAATAAAGCTTCTTAAATGCAACCCAAACTTAATGAAACCCAATTTTTCTACAAAATGAAACGCAATTGAAGCAGCATAAAAGTAGCTATAAATCTAGCCCAACTTACTAGCCATTGTCAATCACATCCAACAAAAAATACTAATCTTATCAATACCAAGTAGTGAATATGTAACAAACTCAGTTTTTTTTAATATTTAAAATTATTTTTCTGAAAAAATACGATCCACATGAAATTACTTTAATGATAAATATAACTAATAAACTTTACAGAAAACCATTTCATCAAATCAAATTTCCATTTTTAAAAAAAACCAATCAACAACTAACATATAACTGGTAGAGGCAGTTCCGTTCTCAGAAAAAGAAAATGAATCCATAGAAATATTCAATCAAAGACCAATCCTAACTATTGATTTTCTAGAGTCCGCTGGGGGAAAAAAAGAGAGAACGATCAGATCGGTTCAACCCTAGCGATAATCAGCATCTAAATCCCCCGAAGACAGATGTATAAGTTCAGATTACTAATAGAAACAAAAAGATCCACAACCTATAATCTTAAATCGCATAAAATTCAAACAACGAATAAGAAATTATCAATCAAAAAGAGAGAGAGACCTTGCTTGTGACCAGCCCCCTTGTCGACGGTATGGCACTGAGCGCATTTGGTCTTGAAGATCTTCTCTCCAGCTTTGGAATTGCCGGGAGGGGCTTCGTCAAAGCTCGCCATGTCGTTGTTTCAGATCTGATGGCTAGGGTTCTCGGTGTTTCTCGCAGAATGAAGAAGGAAGATTTTCTGTGCTGCTTCACTTTATACCAATGCACTGGAAAGGACTTTATTGTCTTTTCATAATAATAATAATAATAATTTATTATTATTATTTTTGCTTTTAAGTCGGTATTACAGGCAATTGTCACCGTACGTTTCATAATAATACATGGTAAGAATTGTCTGCTTTGCCTTCTGATACCTGGCCTACCGTTGATTTTACGCCAGCTCATTTTTTATTATTAATTTTAATTTTAGTACACTTACTTAAATTTAAATTTTAGTACTTAAACTTCATCGAAATTTGTATCGAGTCCCTCAAATTTCAATATATTTTTTTATTTTTCAACTTATATTTTCTAACCAAAAGTTTACCCAACATTTGGTAAACTTGAATTTCATGTTCAACTTAGAAGTTGGAGGTTCAATATTTTAACAATATTGTCTAGAAGAAAAATAAATAAATAAATATATATATATATATATATATATTATACACATTTTTATATGTATATATTTTGTTTTATTCAACTTGAATTCTCTCTTACAGTCCCTACAAATTTAAATTTGAACCATTCCTACATCATTTTGGAGTTGTTTGAGGGGTGAATTGAAATAAAGATTTCCCGGAGATTAATATTGAAATTTGAATAACATTCAAAATAAGTAAACTGATTTGAAATCAAGAACTCTTATTAATTGCTATAACTCATCTTCAAACAGATATTCAAATGAAATATTGTAATCACACATTTCAAATCACTAAAAATAATTGATCCACTTTTAACTCATTCAAAACAATTATTCAACCATTTATTTTTAATCGTTCATTTCTAATTTATCAAAATATCACTCATTCATATTCAAACATGTTATCGTGGCAATTCCTACACACAAAATCAGGTAGGAATGGATTTTCCGCTTGAGCTTCTTCCTTACATTGAAGCAGGGAAATCCGATGTAATTTTAGAGCTATAGACTCTACCCAACTCTTTCTAAGTAAGAGCTCACCCTTACTTAGCTTAGTCTTCTCGAATAAAGATCTGTGCTTCTCCTGTGAGTGAGTCCGAAGTTAGCTCCTTGGCATGAGTAGCTTGGCTTGCTCATGTGGGCCTTTGGAAATAAAGTAACAAGGGAATTCATACATCAAATGAGCTATTAATTACAATCTCTCTACAAATAACCACGTTCAAACGAGCTATTACTAAAATTCAAATTTTTAATTAGTCATAGTATAATATATTATTTTAGTTTCGACAGATTTATCTCTAGAAAAACTTCCAACTTGCTATTTAAATCGTAACAAAGAAGACTATGTGAAAGTCATGGATGGTTTTGCCCTGGTAATAACAAACAATTTGCTTTAAATTAGTGGTGTATTAAAAAAGAAAATGTTATCCATTTTAATAATTATATTAGTTTTTGCAACAAAAAAAAAAAAAGAAAAAAAAGAAGAGATTTTATTGACTCTAAAAAGAAGAAAGAAACCTAATAGGTACCTTTTTACTACTGTTCTTTTTTCGTCTAAGGGAAGCATAGCAAACTAATCACACTTAACAGAAATAAAGACAAGTAAGATTATACCACAATGCTGCTTTGAACTCTGGACTCAAAAGGAAACAATAAACAACACTCCATCGGGTAATCACTTGAAACATTTGGCATCCAACAATGCCTCTCCTTCAAAAGGCTCCTGATCTTCGATCATCTGGTTAACGCGTTCCTTCTGTGCCTCGTCTGCTATGTTGACCTTCTTCCATTCATAAAGTTCCATGTCGTAGCACTCGTCCAGGACGAATTTTGGGATCTCTTGTCCGCGGAAAAGCCACAACCCCTTGACTTTAAATGGAGCCTCTGATCCAATCACTAACATCTTCCCGAAAGCATATTTGCGAGCGAGATCCATTCGCTGGAGAAATCCACCAACCTTGTTCATAGTCACGAACGAAACAGTATTCTCGTCGTTGTACTTGTAATCACAAAACCAAAGAGAATACCCCTCTGGATCGTACATGTCCCAAAATCCTACAACAAATTTAGAAAAATGTTTATAAGTGGAAGTCAAACCAAAACCGAATGCAAACGGTAGAAATGAATGACCAAACAAAGCTACAAATTAAATTATCAAGAATATCAGTAAAATAGTCGAAAAACTTGAGGCCTAGATTGATTCGAGTAACGTAATTGTAGGGTACATTCTCAAGTTTGAAGAAAAAAATTGGTGCTGGTTGCTGTAGGTAAAGAACGCAACCTAAGAATCATAAATAGTATGAAAGATTACTTATTCTAAAATTTATGACAGATTTCATGTGATTTGAACCATTAATCAAACAAATAACCATAAGGTTCCCTCTTATAAGCCTGCTATGAACATTGATGCAACAATTATCCGAAGTAATTTATGCAGGTGCAAGATAAAGGATACATACCTTTAATTGCAATCTCCCGGAAGTTAGTTTTGGTATTCGAGTATAGCCGCTTCCACTCATCCAGAATCATCTTACTGGGAGGAAGTAAATCAAGAGGATTCTTGGGTTTTGGCTTTGGTGCATCATCCTCTCCCTCGCCAGCTACAACCTTGGGCTTCTCTTTTTCAGCTTCCTTTTTGGATTCTTTCTTGACCTCATTCTCGTTCTTTTGCTTAGCAGATTCCTCGGGTTTCTTTGCAGATTGAATAGGTAATACTGACTCTGCCTGCTTAACCTCACCCAGAATCTTTTTGATGTTTGGTTGATTGACAAGAGTCCAGAAGTATCTCTCTACATGCGGGAACTCTGCGGTAAAGCTCTTAGTCATGAGCCGGGTAAAACCCAAAAACAGGTTGCAAGTCATGACGATGTCCGCCAATGTTACAGAATGACCAACTAGGTATGTGTTTGAAGCAAGGTATGAATTCAAAGCTCCCAAAGCCCTCTTCAATGCAGCAATTGCAGCTTCTTCAACCTTAATTTAGAAACAAAAAAAAGTGTTCAGACACCGATTGCCTTAATGAACACAAGCTAAGTAACACCGAGAATATAACACACGAGAACGGTATAACAAGAATATAAACGGACGTTACAACCCCGTAGCCGTTCGAGAGGACTAGGACTCTCCCAATGTCTCTTACAAAGACTTTTACCAAAACATACATGCCCTTCCAAGAGCTCAACTCCCCTATTTAAGCAAAACCTAAAAGCTAATTACTATTATACCCTTACTAATATAAAATTAATATCTCAGAAATTATCTAACTAGGGGTCTCACAAAATGACATGCAACTAAGTCAAATGAGATGAGCAATAACCAATAAATAACTACATTACAGTAAGAAACTATGAATATGCAGTCTTTTGCAATCATAGAAGCAAGACTTGACTTCCAAATAATCCAGGAGGAAATTTACATTAGAAACAAGCTGAAAAGGAATCAGAGATATTAGGAGACTTCAAAATGGCCACAGAATTACTTACAGGAGGAATATAAGCAGCTCTTCCCATTCTGGGTTTAAGCCAAGCTACGGTATTAGAATCGATCTCCAATGATGCAAAATCAATCCATTGTTCAATATGCCCCTGAAAAATAATCAGGAAATAATAGAGTACGATAGTTATGGATAATAAGATGAAGAGGGTTTACAAAGCAAAGTAAATGCTTCAGGCCGTAATGTTCGGGTGTTCATTCAATATGGTCCTTAAAATATGAATAATTTCAGTTTAGTCTCCTTTTAAGATTACTCTTTTTTTTTTAAGGAGTAACTCTTATGTTTTAAGATTTACAATCATACCCTAGCTGTTTTTAAGTTCGACAACAATATTTGAAGTTAGAGGATTCGAACCTGCAACCAAATTTGGTTCAGGATATATGCTAACCTCACTTTGGCATTATACCTTCCCAAGATGTAAAATATAACATGATAGCTAGTGCATAGTTAGAAAATCGTATACCAACTTTTTCTAAACATGAAACTTAGAGAACTAATTAGTATCATGCTATGTACATTCATCACAATCAAAGTTTAAAATTTAAAAAAAAATCTAAGAACGAGGTTATCATCAAAAAATGTTCAAACACAAACACTGAGTCATTAGAGAGAAGCATATATTTAGCCGAAAAAAAAAATCACCACTAATGGAATATAAAATCCATCTTACATAATCTATCAGAGACGAACCATACAGAGGAGTATCAGGTTTCAAGCGTGCAACTGCATCATCAAATACACAAACAAGTAAGTTTTCATACAATAACTTAACCAACCCAAAGTTTAGCAAATAGATTCACATCAATTACCATAGCGAGCTATGGCATTACTCTCAAATATACTCCCATCGGGAGTTTCCAAAACAGGAACCTACAAATAAAATAAGAGAGACATTCACAAAAAAATATTGTCAAATTCTTCGGGACAATACGTTTTTCACAATACATATTTCAGCCAATCAACATAGAAACCAACCTTCCCAATAGGGTTCATCTTGATGAACTCCGGAGTCTTGTTTGAGACGCCCATTTCAAACTCCGGGATCAATTTCACTTCGACTCCATTGTACTCTGCAGCAATTAGAGCTTTGAATGAATTTTTATTCGTCTTTCCAGCGTGCAAGACCTGCATCCATACATAATTCGCAACATTCAAGCCAAAAAGGGGTTAACACACAGAGCCAATTTCTGAAAATTCTAATAATATATCATCGGCAAACAAGGTACAAAATGTAGATCACATACCAGTGCCATGGCTCAACAAAGAAATTCTCCACGCTCTTGCTTCAGGTCTGACAACGAATCAAACAAAAAACTTGTTCAGCAAACAGAAAACACAAGAGTTGAGAATGATTGTGTTGAAGATTGAATTGGAGAAACTGGAACCTGCGAGGAGGAGCGTAATTGCAGAAACACGAGAGGCAGTAGGAGGCGATGAAGATGGGGAACGGAGTAAGTAGGGCTTTGTACTGCTTTTTTTTCTTTTTTTTTTTTGGTTCAATTATATTATATATTTTTTTAAATTTTAATAATCACTTTCCGAAATTTAAGAAGAAGAAAATATCTTTTATTTTTTACATTTTTTTGATCAAATCATGCAATAGGGTGCAGTTCTTGTTGCATTATTAGAGTAAATATGAAGTAAATATTTGTTGAAAATTATTATATATATATACATATATGTGTGTATAATGTGTGTATATATATATATATATATATATGTATGTATAATATCCTTTCAAAAAATATATGCATATGTGTATGAAAAATTTCCTATTTATACATAAAGAAATAAATATAATTAGGATTTTCTTTTATGATGTATGTATGAATTGAATATAATTAATACTCATGAATAATTTTCAAACACAATAAAATTTATTTTTAAAATTATAATAAATTTGAGGATTTGTCATGTATAGTATAAATTGAAATTTTTACAAGGAATTAGTGCATATTAGAAAATTAGAGCGATTCTAGTAAAAAACGAGAAGAACTCATGTGTTAATAGCTTTAATCAATGAGGCAAACATTTTTCAATCAATATCATAAACAATTTTTAATAAGTATAGTCTCTAATATCTATCACAAATAATATTTAATTAGTTTAGCAGATAATAGAATTTGAATATACAAACAAATACCAAAAATTCTATTATGAATGAAATATTTATAAAAGAAAATGTTAAAATTAAAATACACAAAACAAATTGTCACCTGGATCAAAATCTCAACAATGTTCGCTTAATTATTTTTCCTTAAATAATAAACGGTTTGTACGAAATATCGATGATTGTTATAATAAACCACTATTCCTCACAAAACTTCATAATAAATAACCATTCATCAATCACGTTATCAAATCACATATTAAACCATCTATCAAATTTTATATCAAACTATCACATTCACTATTAACACTAATATCCAAACTAGTATTTAATTACTTAACAATTATGTCAAAAGAGCTGTAGTTCAATGGCATTAGTGAACACCGAAGGACTATGAGGTCTCGTGTTCGAATCCCCAACCTCATGTACAAATTTGCATATTTCGCTTGATCCTCGAGGATTGCATAAGCACAACTGTGTCAAAGAGTCAACTTATCTAGACTTCTTTGAGGATAAATTTATATGATCTTATTTTTATCGAGTTGATTACGAAGATACAAGTTACTTTCGGACCTCTACATAAATTATGAATTTGTAACAAGATTTATAAGATTTGTGATACGATGATCACCTATATAAAAATTAACTTTTTATCAATTTTTAATATCTAAATGTTGGATAGACTTGCTGAACCAATTATAGAACTACATAAGGATCTTTGAGATTAAAATGCTACTCAACTTTTTTTTTTTTTGAGTACAAATTGGGGAGGGGGATAACAAGCCCTACATAGAGAGTGTCTACTAATACCGATTTCATGGATCGAACTCGTGACGTTGGTGTTGAACTGGAATAACACCAAACAATGAACCCACTGCGCCACAGATCCATTCGGTTTGTTTAAAAATATAGTGACTAAATGATTATCTACTAGAATTTAAAAACTAAATTGTCACAAAATCAAACTGAAGTTGAGGAGCTGAATCAAGTTCGTTATGGTTTAATAATAGAGAAAAACCCTAGGTAGATCATATTTAGTCTGGATAATAATGTACAAAATGCTTAGGAATTCATAGACAGGAGACCTTATTTATGGAAAATGAACAACCCTGATGGGTATTAGTCTGCCTCAAGTTCAGAACCAAACTGCTCCAAGCGAACCGCATCGGCTTCGAGATCCCTCACCAAAGAATGGTTCACTAAACCATCATCTTCGCTCGCATGAATTTGTCTTCCGCCAAACCTGTCCAGAAAAATCATTAAGGTTTACCTTTATTAAATACTTGCAACTTCAACTATTATCAAAGTTTAGCCAAGTGTAAAATCATTTCGGCTCTTGCCCTTTAAAGTTCATTTCAACTTGTTTTTTGAACTTTTAATCATCATGATTCATGAGGGCCTTAGTGTTTAAAAATAGTCTTAAAAGAACACTAACAGGTGAATGATTCAATTCATGGTGGATACTTACCTAAAAATTAATTTCGTACATTTAAATGTTATAAAGTCATGTAGTACGTTCCGTGAGAATAATCAAGGTTTTTGAAAAACCTTCTTTGAACTTCCAAAAGCCTCATTTTTGTCTTCATTCTACTTTTGTCCTTGAAATTTCAGAATATTTATTAGTTGAAGAAATAAGAAATATTTGTCTTTGAACCTTATCTTATTTCTAAAGATAGAATCAATGTATCTATATGAATTCAACAACTAATAGGTCTGGAAGATTTGAACTCGTGACCTCTTAAGAGCCAGAGATTTGAACTCATGATTTCTTATTTTCTTTGAACAGGTAGTAGTTTGCTAACATAGACCTGTGGCAAATGCAGTTGTTTCTTAAACTTTTTTAGAGCCTTTTGACAGTGTAGGGACCAAATTAGGAAAATCATAAAATAAAAAAAATGAAATGCAATTTAAACTTCCGTTTCTTATGCAGAATGGCTTTGCTTTTGTAATCAAAAAAGAAAAGGAAATAGAATTTTAACAGCAAAAACGTGTTACCATCTGCCGTTCATCAACTCTATACATTTCTGAGCATCCTTTCTATCTTTGAATCTTATCAGAACCACACCTTGTGGATGGTTTACACAAACCTGAATCCAATTCAACCACAAAAGGAAAAAAAAACAAATATTATTATCAACAAAACACTATTTTCAACCTTCTGAAATTCTTGATAGCATTTAGTTCTGAGAAGTTATACTGATTTACTAACAGCCACAAGAATGCAGAATGGAAAGAAAAAGGTTACCTTAACTGAATCCAAAGGACCGATCCTTGTGCTTTCCTCCTTGACATCTTCTTCTATTTCTGAAGCTAAATTTTCTTCGGTCTACACAAGATAGAACGCTTTACTTCTCATTAACAATTCCAAACAAGAACCAGAAGTTGTTTTATTAATAATTACAAGGACCAGCCTTCAGATGCTGGAAGCTACGATGGACCCAATGATAAGAATATTATGAGTTAGTTCCATATTTACCTTATTTTGTAATTTGTATGTTGTTTTATTTATGCTATATTATAACTATTTTCTTTTTTATGTGTGTGTAACACTCCACTCACATTCAATTATAGACAAAATATTCCCCTCGTTCTATTATTGCACATGGTATCAGCGGAAAGTTCAAAATCCCTCAAAATAAGGGGTCATAATTTCTTAGGAAACTAGCCCATCATCGTGTCCACCATTGTCCGTTGCTTCCAACTGTGCAACCTCCATTCATATTAGAAGAACCCACTCTGGGTACTGGCCTACTGGGTACTCAAGAGACTGCAAATATACCCACCTTACTCGATATCTTAGATAGAATTCTCATAGTTGAAAGAAGTTTGAAGGTTGACTATTTCTCAAACCCATTTATTTTTCCTTCTTTTACATGCTTGCTGAGTTTAGTAGCTAGAGGTAGAATGCCCAAGCCAATGGAATTTAGCCAAGAGAAGACAAGTTAGAAGTAGGCAGATGGGTAGACATTGGGTCAAGCAGGGCAGGCAGTTTGCAGGCTGGTATGGTATCGTCTCAGGGAGAACAAACTCGAGAATGCCCTGTGAGTGATAAGAAGAGGGGTAATTTAAAAGGCTTCATTGTGGAGTTCCTATTCTAAGTCTTCTGTTAACTATTCGTTGCAGGAAATCTTTTGTAACTGAGAGGCATTCATTAATCCCTCATGGAGATTTCAAGTTCTTGGTTTCGTTTCCTTTCTGTTTTTTTTTTCTTTCACTCTTATAGGAGTCTGTATCTTTGAGCATTAGACTTTTTTCATCATCTTACCTAAAAGTTTAATTCTTGTTTAAAATAAAACTTGATAATTATGTCAGGCAGTGTAATAATTAATATACACATTTATGTTTTATTACTAATAATCTATAAAATCCACAAAAAATGGATCTTAAAATTAAGATTTAAATTTTATGATAAAGAAAATAGAAAATTACACCACAACAATGATATTGAATTCCTAACTGACATACTAGATAATACAATAGGCTAATCAACTGAAGAATTGTCGAGTTATTAGAAGTCAAGTCCATTTTAACATGAATAAAATAACAAAGGATTTATCACATGCTAACAAATACTCGGATAATAGAAAGGGATTATTTACGAACTAACTCTCATTTCAGCAGGTGTGAACATATAACGGAGAATAACAGTGGCAGGAATTAAAACTTTTGAATCATCTCGGCCACCTGCACAAAGTAACAAAGGAAAATTATTTCCAAGTGTATGCTAGGTGTAGAAAGGGAAATAACTCCAAACAGATAATTAGAAGGAAACAAGGAAGAAGCTTGGCTATATTTTGTATCGGGTGAGATATTGAGCGAGGAAAAAACTTCTCCAAAGGTGGTACCGTGTGGTAGGAATCCATACTAAACTTGTACTTACCACCTTTTCTTTCTCATACCTATCCTTTTAGACTCCTCGTGAACCTATATAATTCATCTATATTCCACACTCAATGCTAAAAACTAACAGTGATCTGATGAAATCCTGACTAATTAATATACAACTCCTGCACCAATGAGACTTATCAGTATGTCTATGTTGAGACTCCTAATGTCTCAGGATTATTCTAAAAAGGATAAAATGGGTAATCTACTAGAAAGAATTAGTTAAGGGACCCATGTGTGTGGCTAGTCTTGTATGGTGATTGATGAGGAAGAGATTGAGTATAAATAAGGGGAAAGAGCCAAGGAGAGGTATGCTAGTTTGGAGTCTAGGGTTGAGGAACCTAGAGTGGAGAGGTTCAACTAGCTAATGATCAATGGATGCTGAATATTGAAGTTCCAAGTATAATTTAGTGTTATTTTCATTTATTTTGTGTTTGAAATATTTGTTACAATCTTATTCCAGAAAGTTCGAAACCAGAGTCCTAACACATTATAGGGTGGATCGTAACGCATGACAATCCATATCTAAGGATTAATTATTGTAAACCCTAGCTCTCAATTATTGTAAACAATTTATCATGCTTCTTAGAATCTAACATATCCAGAAAACTATCGATTGTAAACAAAAGATAAAACGATATCCCAACTAACGTGAGATGAACAAAGAAGTGCTTTTATAAAAAAATAATAACAAGAACAAGAATATGAATATGAATATGAATAATTGTAAATATAGAATTTTATTTGGAATGGTTGATAACAGAAAAAAGTAAACACTACTATAAAACACTTTTTATGAGAAACCTGAGGCATAGATTAAAACAAAAGGGGGACTAAAGAGCCTAAGGACTGGGAGAAGAAAGATCCTAGCTAGAGAGAGCTACCTACAAAAAGGCTTCCACTGAAGAAGAATCAAAGAGGAAAATTAAGAAAGTTAAATAATAAATATGTAATGTGCAAAAAAAAAAAAAAAACACATACCCCAACCAAGTATCTTATCTTCAACCTTTTTAAGCTTTTTCTTCTTCTTGTTGTCTACTTTTTTGGATACAAATGTATCCCCTGCTTGTCAAAGTTAATCAAATTAAATAAAAGTAATGACAGAGAAAATGGTTATCCAACATCGAAGACCAAAAAATTCTAGTCAAATAAAGCAAAAGAACATGTAATAATGTTCAAGTATGACCATTAGGGTGCAAGCACAACCTTTTTGCTCAAACTTGGCTTGAGTAACAGACATAAGAATTTTTCCACCTGGACGAAAAGGTGTGCCATCCAATATTTGCACAGCTAGAGCAACAGAGGGTTCCTAACCAAGTAAACACAGAGTAAAATCTATGAGCGACCACCGAAATCATCACAAAATAAAACTACAGGAAGAGGTAATGAAAATAAAGAGGCAGAAGATAAAAATGAAGATAGCAATTACCTTCAGATAGGTGACTAAAGCATCACCCTTCTTCTTCCCTGTCTCTCTGTCAATATACAACTTAACACGGGGTTTTTTGGTTTCAGGATCCTGTAAAATACATACAACTATTTACTTTATTTTGAAACAAAATACAACACATTTCGTCGATATATATGAAAAAGTTATCATTTAGAGAAACAAAAATCCACAAGGGAGTGAAGAAAGCAAATATAGCAGTTAAAGAGGAAAATAAATACTGTCTACAAAATCTTTAGAAAAAGAACACCAAGAAGAGGCTAAAAGTTCTGCTGAAAGGAAAAAATCATTCCCGAAGTGAAGCTTGTGATAGGGTTGGGACTTAGAAGGGTTCATGAATATTAGAGAGGGCATATAAGAAAATAGTTAGAGAGTTTGTTAGGACTTTTAGTTATAAATAGAGAGGTTGTGTGAGGGGGAGGATATACATATTTTGAAGAATTTCATTATGGTTCTTAGATATGATTCTCTAGAGATGGGAGGTTCCAAGACCTATTAAAACTTGGATTATCTTGTAGTTCTTGGTAATTTCGTTATCAATATATTTCCGTTCTTATCAGCTTGTTCTACAAAATTTGTTGATTGCTCACGAAATTTTTTTTTAGGAAAGAACGCCCTTTAACTGCATTGACCCATCACCCACCAAAGATGAAATCTTGGAGCCATATCAGATCAGGTCCAATCAGAATAACCATGATGTTTCCCACAAAAGAGTTCATAAAAACCCAATGAACACCAAACAACCATCCTAGAGTTTATTTCATAAGAAACAAAAACATTTTTATTGATGGGTGAAAAGGTTAACATGGCTATAAAACATAAAAAAAGAGGAGGTCAAATACAATGGCCAAACATAGACCAATATACCAAGGGTAATTCTGATTGTAAACAAGCCTAGTGATATCTAAAAAAGCAGTAAGTAAATTAGAATTTTGGTGACAGGCTTCGATCGGACTAGTAGTTCGATGATGCCAAAGAAAAGGATAGCTAAGAATAATCCTTAGTATGAAGACAGATGAGACAAGTAACCCATCAAAGAAAATAGATGATATCCTGGCAAAGAGGCAAGTGTACATAAATTTTTGCCCTGCCACAACAACAAAACACAATTACGTTGCATGACCTTCCCAAGGAAGGCGGTCATTGCAGTGAAGATAGAGATTGGTGCATCTGAGTGGAGTGAAGCTATTGTTGTCAATAGCGGTAGCCAATTCAACCAAGCACCTAATGGAGAATGAGGTTGCATTGGGGTTGTCTCTCCCCCTCCCGACGTTGAGAGAGCAAAGCTCAGGGGAGGAGGAAAGATGGGGGATTTGTTTTAGAGTTCAAGCATGAGAGAGTAAAAGAGAGAAACTTAAGAGAGATGGGCCCAAGAAAATCAGTCATTTAATATCCTAGTTCGATTCTTGGAGAATTCCCTCCTTCGATCGCTTGGGCTACATCAAATAAATTATACCCCCCCCCCCCCCACCCCAACTACCACTCTCGAAAAAAACTAACCCAATTCAACCAAGCATTGTACGTATCTACTCATGTAATGATGTAAGCATAGCATGTTGAACTATAAATACCTCCTTTATTATTCCACATTTTGAAAAAACTTCCACAATCTGCAACATATAACAGAAAATTCAGTATTCTATGGAAACAATGCTCCAAGATCTAACAACTGTTAGTAAATGTTTGAAACTTACTTCATCAATAGTAACATTCTCTGGCAACCCTGTTATGTAAACATGCGTATTGATTTTTAGCTCAAACCAACCATCAGGACCTTTATTTGCTTCCTGAAGAAAGAATTCAGTAATAAGAAAGAAAAATCGAATAAAATAGCAAAAAGTTTATCTAGAGAGGCTCCTCTTCTACTATCATAAACAAATTAAAGATACAATGCAAGGAAAAACCTTCTTTTCTACTTGCTTGCCACATAATTTTCTCTTCCCGTTCTGCTTGCTTTCTATCTCCTCACTAGTTCCATTAGCTTCTTTTGTGGCACAATCTTCTTCTTCCCTGATAGAGCTGGAAGGAACAGAATCCTCCTCCTCCATGATGGAGGTGCAAGAAGCTTCAACTTCAAGCTGTGGAAAGACTTCTTCTTCTTGCATGAAAGTCATCTCTTCAGGCCCATATTGCTCATGTTTAAAAAATGCATCATCCTGTTCCAAGCCAGATGTTTCAAAATTATATCTAAAGTTTGATACTATACATACATATATATGTCTTATGTGTAAATATGAGCGGATCCATTCAAAATTATATCTAAAGTTCGATACCATACAAACATATAATATATATATATATATGCGCACTGCATATTCCCCTAGGAAGCATTGACACTTTTTTTTCCAAAGGTTTCATGTCAAACATGGATACTTTTAAACACACTCAAGACATGTATCTGACACACAAAATTACGTTCCTTTTTGTTTTTAATGATTTTTTAATTTTGGACACGCCATGGATACTTCACGGTCATACTATTTAAAACTCATAATTTCCAATGGTTGTTGGTTCAACAACGAAACAATGTTGGTGGAGACAGTAGATGGTGATATCCATTAAAGGTAGATGCACAAAAATATAAAAGGGAGAGAATAGAGAGGTGGGAAAATATGTGACTAGAGGAAGAGTAAATTTAGGGTTTGGGCTTTCTTATAAACTTTGATTTTTTACCTTTTTTTTGAAACCGGGAACTCGAAGCTTTTTCTCCGCTATACCCGGAGCAACCACGCTCATCCCTGAGCCAGGCATCGACAGACATCGAAGGAATGGAAATACAAGAGGTGTCTACAAATTAATGTCACAAGTGGGTCTTGAACCTGGACATTGAGGGAGCACACCTTTAAAGCCCAAGCCTTCAACCACTGTGCCACCCCTTGGGGACTAGGTTTTTGACCTTTTCAATATACATATGTAGAATAGTGAGCTTGTTTTCTTCATTGGATTTATTTTTTATTATTTTAATTACTTTTCTTAGTTGGAAAAAAAAACTATGTATATCAGGTTTAATCTTTTAATAACAGTATTATATAATAAAAAACATAATGTGTCCCTAACTTTTCTGTGTCCTACTGTTCCATGTCATATTCGTATTTGTGTATTAGGTACTGCCAAAATACACTGGCTAACTCGAAGAGCACCAAGGAGTATGATCGAATCAACTAGCACCACAACACTCAGTAACACTTTATGCCACAACATTTCCTACTCATTACATCTATTGATTGATTATAGAGGAAGAGTAAACCTAGATAATTAAGTCACAATTGTACATTAATCCATGAGAAAAGAGGAAGTAGAACAACAAAAAGCTTATGCAAGAGAAAAATTAAAAAACATAACATTTTATGGAATGAAGATTTATAGAATAAATTAGTATTGTTTATGGTTAAATTTCTAACCCCATCCACCTTGAAACGTCTCAGTTGGGAGGAAGAAAATTTTAGATCTAGTGGCATGGAAATTGGTTTCATGTTTTGAGATTTATGACTCTCTTGAGGTAAACTTAAGAAAAAATTAAATAATTCATCATGCACAAGGTTTCTAAGAAAAATACCTGAGGTACCCAAGCCCTGAGAGCCCTATCCCACTTGTATACAGTCCCATCGTCATCAGTGAATTCCTCCTCACCCTCTGGTGGTGTAGTAGGTCTATCAAGATCACCTTCCACCATACCAAAACTTTTACTACCAGAAGGACTCGACACTTCAGCTGTGGCTTCTGCTTCTCCAACCTCCTTCTGATATTTCTCAAGTTCCTCGTCCTCGTTGTTGTTGTTGTTGACAAGTGCTGCAACACTTGATGAATGAGCACCAAGCAATAAATCCAATGTAAAAGTACTCATAAATAATTAGTGAGACATTAACGAGACTTCACCTCCAATTGATGAATCAGATTCTTGTTGGAATACTTTTGTTGTCAACCCAGGAATAGACGATAATGCCTGCCATCCACTTTGTCCTTCGGACCATACCAGTGTACTCTCCGAGAGATACCCATTTAGATAATGCTCTGTCCAGGGCGAATAAATTACTAAATAGATGTTTCAATAGCTCTTATACCAATTGAACATGATACAGCTTGCTATTGTTTGTTTACTTGTACAACTGTAATTCAAGAAAGAAAGATTGGAAGTAAATTTGAGAAATAAATTATAGTCGGCACTTCACAAGACATAGCTAAGGGTTGTCATGACACGAGGTGCCAAGGTACATTTTCTTTCTGGCTTTGGCAACTCATTGATCCATTTTCCTCGCGAGTCATGAATAACATAAACCACAAGTGAAGTCAATAACGATATTTTATAATAAATCGAGCTTTCATTGAGAAACAAAATGAAGGACTTAAAAGGGTATCCAGAAACTCAAGCCCACAAAAGAAATCTGACTGAAAGGGGTTACATTCAAGAATAATGAGACCAAAAGTAAAATTACAAAAGATCTTAGAAACCAATGCAATAAGAGAAATCTGGAACCTCGTGGAGAGGTGAACCAAACCCCACAATGGTCTCTCTTCGTCCCTCAACAGATTTTGTTATTCATCTCACAAACCTCATCAAGTCATGTAGATGCAATAAGGTATATGCAAAAGTATTTTGTTCAGTTTTTAAAACTCACCATGCAATTCAGAAAATGCATATGGACCAACATGTTGCTGATCTTCACCAAGAATATACCATCTAGCTTCAGTGACCATTTCAGAGTTCCCAATAGAACTGTTGTCCATATCTGTAGAAAATGAAAAGTGCACACAATGTCAAGTGTCAACACTAAAACCTAGTTCAACCATAAAACAACGTAAGAATGAAGTAACCTCGACCAAGTGACAAGTCACAATACATTTTTTAATATTTGTAAGTGCTTGGTCCAGCTCAAAATACTGACATTTTGAGTCACATTGATCATTAATCATTTGTATTGTGGACATCAAAACTTCTATACAGAGCTCAATATTCGACCCTTGACCATTTGTATTCAAGGCCTCGAACTATTGCATCACCCCTTGACCATTATGTACCCAACGTGCACTGATGACTTAGCAATGTATTGACCATTCTCTAGATGCCCTAAAACTTTCTTTTACAGACTCATTAGTTAACAATTTGTAACTAAGGTCACATTGCTCCTCTTATTCCAATAGTGACATACCACTCTTTAACCATTTGTAACTGAGGTGCGTTAATATTCACCTACTTTTCTTAAACAATTCACAAGGTTCTCCAACCTTCTTTTTCACAATCTCGCCAGAATGCATAAATCCGACAATTCATGCTTATAGGAAATGCTTTATGCCAAAATAAACATAAACACACTCTCAACACAACTATCATGTTTTTGACATAAACATCGTATTATCATATAATTTTCAAGAAATATCACCATCTCAGCATGTTGAACACCCAACACGGCACAGTACACACACCTCAATAAGACAACCATTGCAGAACATAAAGAGCAATATTCATATACATCATAAATAATACAATTAAGGCACAAAGCATGCTTTCACACAAGCAAACAAACCAAACAGATAAGAACTACATACCTAAGAGCCCTTAAAAGTAAAACCGTCCAAAAGATATTCCTATACTAAAAAGACAAGTTTTCACAGACTGAACTTAGTTCGAAGACCTTAAATGAAGCCAAATGTGTTCAAAGCCAAGGGGAACAGACTTGCGCAAACTTAGATTCAAATCCAATTCTAAATTAAATTGAATCCTAAAACAAAGAGGTTTCTTGGTTTGAGTTGAATACAATCCAAACGTACTTGAGTCCTTGCTAAAAGTATTCCCGGAAGTTTTCGAATTGGTTGGAAACTACAAATAGAAGAGTCAAAACCGAACAGCATTTTAAATTTTAAAAGGGTTTAAAAGAGGCTGAACTTACCGAACTGCACCAAACAGATTCAAATGCGCGCTGGCTGGTGTTCAACGGAGTTCGACTTAGATGATTGGGTAATCTAATTTGCGGTTAATCAGCCAAGAAACTCGTCACACGTGGCCATTGGATTCGATGCTGCCGTCTCAAAGAGCTCGCCGTCAATGAGAAACGCGTTGCCGACAGACTCTAATCGCGTGCTTCGTGTGTGAAGCTTGGATAAAATTCGAAAGAGAGAGAGAGAGAGAGAGAGAGAGAGAGAGAGAGATTGATTCTATCGCCGGAGCTCACCGATTGTGCATTGTCGTCTGCTCGTGGATGGCTCTTCAGGCGCCGCCTTAGAAAAAGAATCGTGGCTCGCCGTCGTGAATCGCTGGAGGATGAAGCTCGGTGTGTCGCCGGGAAGAGAACGTTGGCCGGAGATGAAGCTGAACCAAGCCTATGCGACTGTGAGCGTTAAACGGAGAGGAGAAGAGAATTAGGGCATGTTTAATTTTTTTCGGAAAATATATAATTTCCTTTATTTTTTTAATACTTCAACTATCGTCAAAAAAATAAATAAATAAATAAATAAAATTAACAACATGAAAGTTTTTGTATAAAAATAAAGTAAAAATAAAAATGATGAAAGTTTCATTACTATTAAAAGTGAGGTCATCATTTTTATTTTATTTTGTTCTCTAAATATTTTTTAGATCAAAATAACAAATAATTTTTTATAACAAAAAAAATTTAAAAAGCAAAAAAAAGAAAGTTGGGCAACGACATTTTATATTGTCCGACATCTTAAGTTCTGTGTATTTTGAGAAAAAAAAAAAAAAAAATTAACTCGACATATATTCTTGAAATTGTAGTAGTGTTCTTTTGACACTTTCATCGTTTTTTTACTTGGTTTTTTTTTTATCTAACTTAAAGGGACTATTTTAAAACTTTTCAGATACTTCAATAAAATTGAACATTTAAAAATTTAAAGACAAAAAAGAAACAAAATAATAGTTCAATGACCAAAATTAAAAATTTTAAAGTTCGGGACCTAAAAAAAACTTCAGTAATATTCGATAGACCAAAAATATATTTTAACTTATTGACATTTGAAATGTCGTATTAACAAATTGATGTAATAAGTTATATAAATTTAAAATTCATACAAACAAGCACTAACAAGGCATAGATCTCTAGTTCTTCTGTCCATATTATTGAAGGTATCGCTATCATAGATGGTCTGGCTCATGTGGCTCGACCAAGTCTAGCTTCATATTTCATGGTGTTGTTAGGAATGGTTTTACTATGTTGATGTTTGTTGCTTTTATTCATTTAAGTATATTTAACGCTACGAAAATGATATTCTTTTATTGTTTATCGATTGAGTGGAATAAGACATGTTATTATCTCATTTACGTATCTACGAAAGTAGTTTGAGCTTAGCAGTAATTGATTTATATCCTTACATTAGATGTTGCACGCTCGAAATTTTTCATTCCAAATATTATTATTATAGTAAAAAAATAAAAATATTTTATGCATCTCATGTGCATCACTTAGAATGAGAAAAATAAATTCAAGCATCTATGCATGCCTCTTTTATTCTAAAAGGACAACTTTATTATTATTATTATTTGTTTTTTTAATAGAGAGCTATGTTCAATTACTTGTAATCAAAACAACTCCTCACCATAACCTTGAACTTCGAGATTTATTTCATTTAAATTCATATACTTTCAAAAGTTTAATTCTAATTATTGTACTTTATCAAACATTAAAACGATGAACCTATAAAAATTTGAAGTCAATATTAATTAAAATTAGATCAATAATATTAATATAATCAAATACAAAATGTAAATCTATTTTAAAAATTTATAAAAGAAGATAGATAATTTTTTTTTTTTTTTTTTTTTACAAAATAAAATTTAAAGATCAATTTTAAGTTTTTTAAAATTAAAAGATTGACATAAAACAAAAGTTTTGAGATCTAAAATTTAATTTTTGAAAGAAAAAACTAAAAAATTACATAAATATTAGACATTTAAAATTAAAAATTAAAATACAACAAATCTCAAAATTTACTTAAAAACAAATTATTTTCAATTTTATATTAGTTATTAGAAATGATTTTTTATTTTTATTTTTTATTTTTTTTTGTACATATATAATGTATGCCATTAGGACAGGAGCGCTTTTTAGGGGTGTTTGGACTATGTTGCCTTCTTGAAAAACCTTCAACCTTCGGAGAAGAAATGGCAGTTCAGAAACTCCTCTGCAACATTCTCTCTCGCCATTTCTCCACCAAAACGAAGGTTCCTCGAATTTACAACATCCGTTGGAGATACAAGCTGCGATTCATCCAAGAAGCTCAAAAGGCTCTAATCGATTATCTTCACACCACCAGATCCTTGCCCTACGCCTACGCCGAGCACATTGCCACTAACTCCATTTTCTCCATCGCCAATCTCACTCGAACCACCCGTTTCTCCCCTCCGCGCTTCTTCCGCACCATCACGAAGTTCCTCAGGTATCATCCCATCAACGAATTTGAATTCTTTTTCGAAAGCATAGGGTTAGATTATGATGAAATTGATCAGTTCTTACCAAAGGGTAAGTTCTTTTTCTATGAAGATCGGAGTGTTCTAGATGCTGCTTGTGCGCTTTCTGGATTTGGGTTTCCGTGGATTAAACTCGGGGTGTTGCTTAAGGAGGAGCGATCGATTTTCTGTACGAGTTCGTCCGAGTTGAAATCTAGGCTGGAGGGGTTTAGAAGTTTTGGATTTAATACGATTTCAATTGTTGGTATTTGTTTGGCTTTTCCTTGCGTTTTAGCTGCAGGGGAGGCCGATCGTGTACTTTTGTTCGATTGTTTGAAGAAGGATATTTCTGGGTTTTTTATGGCGGAGTCTGGAATTGATGATGATATTGATTTCTGTTACGAGATTTGTAAGAAATTTCGGCTGTTTTACAATTTGGGTCTTGAGAAGGATAAAATTGGGGCTGAAATGAGCAAGAATAAGACTGTGTTTATTGAAGTTACTGAAGATATTTTGGCCCAAACGATAGAGTATTTATGTAGATTTGATGTGAAGAAAGAGGATGTAGGGTTGTTGGTTGTTCATAACCCTGAGATTTTGAATCTTGATCTGAGCAAAGCCATATCAGTGGTGGGTCTGTTGAAACATGTAGGATTAAGCACAGATGAACTGAACAGTGTCATAGATAAGTATTCTCATGTCTTAGGTAGAAATTATATGGCTAATTTGCCTGATATTATGAGAGCTTTGAATTTGAATAAATGGTTCTTTTATGAGATAATGAATGATTACCAATTGTTGGCTTCTTATTGCTTGAGTTCACCTGATGAAGATATTGATGAAGATTTTCGCAACAGCTTGGAGAAGATCCAGTTGTCTATAACTTCTACCCGTACAATGGATAAGCTAAAATTTCTTCGTAGAATTGGGTATGGAGAAAATTCTTTGACTATGAAGGTCTTAAGTAGGTTGCAGGGTACCAACGAGCAACTACAAGAGCGGTTTGATTGCCTTCTTCGCTTGGGGATCGAGTTCTCGCAGTTATGTTTGATGCTACGAACATCTCCAAAGATTATAAACCAGAATCCAGAAGTTCTTGAAAAGAAAGTGAATTTTCTTTGTCAGGAAATTGGATCATCATTGCAATACCTTAGTACTTTTCCAGCATATTTGTGTTTTGATCTGGAGAAGCGTATGGAGCCGAGGTTCAAGTTTCACATGTGGCTTAAAAAGAAGGGCTTGTGCTCTATAGATTACTCCATTGCTAGCATACTAGCTACTAGTGAAAAGCAATTTGTAGCAAGAATTTATAGTTTTCACCCAGCTGCACTAAAGCATTGGTTTGAGTCTTTTTCATGGGGAACATTTTCTCACAATTGACCAACATTACCATCTTCTGGTACTCTTCCATTTCTTCTTAATAGTTAGCTTGTTTAGGCCATACTTCGAGAATGTACACTACAACAAGTAATACTTTCCACAACATTGGTAGTTATAGCAGAGCTGAACTAGCTATTAATTACTAAAGGCGCCAGGTTAAAAAAGAGGTGCCAAATGAAATTTTACTGAAGGGTTGGACTCGTTATTTTGATATAGCTGTCTTCTCCCTCGTCTATGACTCAATTCCTACATTTTTTAAGTTAGAATAAAAAAACATTTTCCAAGATTTGTCCTATTTGATTGATGAGCGACTGGATAGAATGCATATATATTAGTACGAGACACATATACGACATAGACATTGACACACCATTTTAAAAATCGGCTTCTTTGGCTAGGGCGGAAAGATAAGGGACGTGAGAGTAAAACAACGTTGATGGGAAGAGATAGTAAGGGAAGTGAGAGTAAAACATTGTTTGGTGGAAAGAAAAGGGAAGGGAACCAGACCCATTACATAACACGGTAGGCCAAACAAAAGGGAAGGGGAATTTCCCTTCCCTTCCCTCCCCTTGTTGACTCATCAAGTAAGCCCCTCGTGGCTAGCCAATGTTTGACCTATATTGATTCGTACAAGTGACTAACACATTTATTGTACTACTAACAAGTGTTGGAGTTTTCAAGTTTTCAACACCTAGTGTACATGGACACGCTAGCCTAACTTAAGTGTCAGTGCTCCTTAGGTGGCTGGTTCTCCTATTTTGGGAGGTTTCCTTCCATCGAAATCTGGCTGCTTTTTGAAAGACTCTGCCTTGTTTTTATTGAAGTCAATCTATTTTCTTGCCTACTATTTTTTAGCTGCAAAGTCTAGATTTATTAGAAAGTGTGACGATCCATCTCAAAATCAATTGGCTATGAGAGAAGTAGCCCACCTTATCTTATAAATGCTTGGAGGACTCTCCACTTTTCTAATGTGGGATAATGAAATCCTCAATACGACCCCTCAAGATGGTGCATTTTTTGGATTCACCAATCTTGAATCGGATCTCAATTTCATTTTATTGGACCAAATACTCGTTTGAGTTTATGTACTCGGATATCATATTAGAAAATGTGGACATCCATCTCAAAACCAATTGGCAATGAGAGGAGTAGCCCACCTTATCTTTTAAATGCTTGGAGGACTCTCCACTTTTCTAATATGGGATAATGAGATCCTTAACAAGATAAATCTTGAAAGATATTGATTGGATCTCGAAAATAGTGATGGAATGCTTGTTTGAGGCTGGATTTGTTAAGAAATTGATTCGGTCGCCACGTCCATGAAGGTCTTCCTTCTCTTTTCTTCATTTTCCCAGTTTTATTGTGCTTCTTGTTTTTTCTTTTTTGTTCTTATCAGATTTAATTAAGAAAGAGGAAATGTGTGCCTTGATCTTTTTTCTTTGTTGTTTACTGTTGGTTTCCTCTTTTGTTTATGTATATAATACTGACTGTAGAGACTAAAACCCAGAATGTACGCCTTGATGTTTTCTTCGTAGTTATTGTCTGAATTCTCTCATTTCATGTATTCTACCCTTTGCAAGAATCAAACTAGGCTCATCCATCCAACATCCTCAGTCTTCCTGTTTCTTTTTCTACATTCCCTGTGCTTTGCAAAGAAAATCCACTCGAAATTACTGCCATCTTTCACATTAACAAATTTCATATCCTATTACTTGAAAAGCTCTAAAGATGAAGTGCAGTTTTTTCCGGTTGCTACCAAAAGAACATTAATCATTTTCATGATTTTCTCACCTATCTTAATATTTGTTTTTAGTTTAAGGCATTTGG
The DNA here is from genome assembly GCA_037832605.1 of Cyclanthera cordifolia. Lineage (NCBI taxonomy): Eukaryota > Viridiplantae > Streptophyta > Magnoliopsida > Cucurbitales > Cucurbitaceae > Cyclanthera > Cyclanthera cordifolia. The sequence continues at coordinate 12,221,273 of JBBMEG010000024.1, forward strand.
TTGTGGTGGTTTCCCTTTCTTTATCTTCTTGGATAGTTTCGTCATTTTTAGATGTTGTACAAGGTGTTATGAAAAGTAAATTATGAGCCTTTTTCAATGGATGTTGTTTTAAATAGTCCTTCAGTCATTTGGAAGCTCTAACCTCTTTTAAGTGTTTGTTGGAATTGATTTAGTTTAGTAGAATCAAGTTATTTTGCTAAAAATAAGATCTTGAGTAGTTCCATTTCTTTTCCACAAATGTAGTTTTCCTTCACATTTTTTGTTTATTTTTTCTTATGATTAAGATTGTTAGTGTATTGGTTTCTTGATAGTTTTTTTAGTTGGTTTTTTCCTTATCTAGATGGATAATTTTGTTTTATTTTATTGCCACTTTGGAGTTTTTGTGATGTTTGTTATTTTTGGTGTTTGGGTTGGTATCTTTACTACAAGGGTATGTTTGCTTAATGTGTCTTTTGTATCTTCTCATTTTATGATGGTTGGTTGGTTGTTTTGAGTTTAAGAAAGTAAAATCTAGATGTTTAAATGTCTGTTTGAAGGCAAGTTTCATTTGCCTAATCCAGAAAAACAAAGAATTGGCAGGTTATATGAAAAATAATAGGCAAGTTACTTTAATCTCATCTATACAATCGAAAGGGTCAATGATGCAGTGATTTCATTGTTTGGTGTTATTCCAGTTTAACACCAGCTCACGAGTCCCAATGATTGGAAGCTTTCAGAGTTTTTTCTTTTTTTTTTTTTGACCGTGGAAGCTTCGGAGTTATATCCATATATTAAAACAAAGAATGAGGAATTCTACTATACATATTTTTTCAACCGTTCTTAATATAAGAATGATTTACTTAAAATAAAAATATCAACATATATTTAAAATAAATAATTTATGTATACGGATTACAATTAATATTTAACACTAAAAATTAATAATAATAGTAAAAAAATAAAGTCAAAAGTCAAATTTATGTATTTGAAAAAAAATAATACTAACCTATAAATATTTTAAACAAAAAATGATGGTGGATATTATTTTTTTGTTAAAATATATTATCGTGCCTAGCAATTATAAATTTTATAATTTGAATAAAAGGAGTCATGCTGTTATTAGAAACTTGTTCCTCTCTTATCCTAAAAACTTCTTTACAATTGGCGATTCTCCTTTCCCTTTTCAATGTAAGTTTCTTTTATTACCCTTCCGATGTGTTTGTTTGTAAAATTATTCAGTGTTTATTTTGAGTGTTTAGAAATGAGTAGTTATTTCTAGTGATTATAAAGAAGAAATTGTAATAATAGCTCGTTTGTATAAGATTTTAAAAGAAGGATTATAAAAATTCGTTTATAAAATCTCCATAAACACTCAAAACAAACATCTCCTTTATCCATTTTTGTCGATTTATTGTCTGTCTTATTTCACCCTTGTATTTTTCATTTCTTTTCCAATATATTGTTTTGGGTTTTATTTCAAAATTTTATAGCGTTATTATAAATTTTTATAAAAAGTTTCCTGATAATTTATTTTCATTCAAAATAATTCATTATTTTTAATTGTGCATCATGCAATAATACATCCCAACGCTCTTGAGAAAATTTTGTACTTTGAAAAAAAAAAAAAAAAAAAAAAACTCTTTGACTTTTAACTACGCCTTTTATCATTTATTATTATTATTATTTTTAGTACATATTTATTAATTTTCAATTTCATGTTAATCGGTGAGATCCATTAAATTTATTAGTAAATATTTGAATTAAAATTGGATGTTTGTTTAATATTTTTATGAAATTATTATAAATAAATTTTTACCGACCATTTTTTAAACAAAGACATTCAAATTAGTTATTGTAATCAATAATTTTTAATCATTGATTTTTAATAATTTATTTTTATTATTCATTTTTAACTACTTATTTTTAATCCCTCATTAATAATTTCATTTTGCCGTCGAGAATTATTATTATTGCCGTCGGGACTTCCTAAGAATGATGTCGAGAAAAGTCACTTTTTCAATACTTTATTTCTTTATATTTATGTATTCATTATAAAGATAAATCATTTATAAAATTCTTTATGCATCCATGACAATTACCATAAAATTGTAATTTCATATATAAGAAATAATAATATACTACAATATTCATTAAAAGGATTACAACACCGAATTCTACCATATAGAAAATTCATTAACAGTATTACAATTCCAAATTAAGTTCTACAACACACTAAGGATTACATCTTGTTTCATTATACGTCTACTGAGTTCCATGCAAGTCATAAGATCACCTAAACAGAAAAAAAAAGAAAGACATACCACATATCTACAAAAAAAACTTATGGCCAATTTCACTTTTGCTAAACGAGACCATAGTTACTGTTAGAAAGTGTGGACAATCATCTCAAAACCAATTGGCAATGAGAGGAGTAGTCCACCTTGTGTTATATGTGGCTAGAGGATTCCCCACATTACCGATGTGGGATAATTGAGATCCTCAAGAGTTACCCATCGGTTTAAGAAGGGCTTGTCTACTCAAATATTATTTTTAATTATTTTATTTTTATTAAAGCTATTTTTCTTTATAGTAATATCTATTGTGGGTTGAATCAGACTTGTAAAGTCCCTTTAATCTGTGACTTCTAATGGCGAGTGGTGATGTTGAACAATCTCGAGCAAACATCACAACATTCATCATAGAAAAGCTACAAAATTTGCCTTCTATTGTTGATCAAGAATGTAGCATTCACCGAGTTCCTAGACGGTTACTTAACATGAATTGTAACGCATATATCCCTAAAGTCATTTCAATTGGTCCTTTTCATCATAATCAACACAATTTCAGAGCCACAGAAGAGCTCAAATTTCGTTTTTTCAATAGTTATCAACGTCGTTTAGAAAATATAATCAACATTCAAGGGATTGTGAGAAATGTTCAAAATTGGGAGGAAGGAGCTCGTAAATACTACTCAGAACCTATAAATATGGAGAGCGAAGAGTTTGTGAAAATGATGATTTTAGATGGCTGTTTCATAGTGGAGTTCCTGCTTATGGATTGGAAAGACTTATTTCCCGAAAATAAAAACAAGGTACATTCTTTATTCTATAAAGTCGTAGACTTTGATATAAGTCTTGAGTTGATAATGCTTGAGAATCAACTTCCTTTTTTTGTTCTTCAACGCCTATTTGACCTTGTTTATCCCACAAGAATATTCCAGAACCCATCCCATGATAGTATTGATCTCTTTAAACAAGTTGTACACAACTTTCTAAATAGTCGTGTGTTGCCAATTAAGAGTGGGACCCTTGATAAAAGTATGTCACGTATTATTCAAAATCCACGCCACTTGGTGGATTTCTTAAGCTTCTACTTTGTCCCCAAAGCGAAGAAAACTGTTGTACACCAAGACCTTCACCTTCCTCCAAATGCATCCCAACTCCGTGAGGCAGGTGTTGTCTTTAAGAAAGTAGAAGGCGATTCAACATGTATTATGGATATAAGTTTCAAAAATGGGATTTTGAAAATTCCACCTATAGTAATCGATGATACATTTGAAACATGTGCTAGAAACCTTTTGGCATTTGCACAATTCAATTACGAAGAAAACAAGGGGAATGTAATTCATTACTTCGAGTTTCTAGATGAGCTAATAACTAGTGAGAAAGATGTGAACTTACTTGTTAAGGAAGAAATCATAATGAATCATATCGGCGGCAGTGACAGAGAAATATCAGAACTGTTTAATGATATTTGTAAAAATATTACTGTTTCTAGTAAAAATTACTACAGTAACATTGCAAAGGATTTAAAACAACATTGTGAAACAAGAAGGAACAGGTGGATGGCTTCGTTGAGGCACAACTATTTTAATACGCCGTGGACTCTTATCTCCTTCTTGGCAGCAACCTTCCTTATTGTATTAACTTTCTTACAAACCATATTCTCTGGTATATCGACATACAAGTAAAGATTATATGTTTATGAGCTACGACGTCTCCATTTAATAAAATTATTAATTTGTAACTCTAGTTTTTTGTTGCTCTATGATAAAACCAGCTTTATCCTATGTTTTGTATCAAATCATTATCATTTTATTTTGCTAAGCTTGTCACTATGTAATAAGCTGAGATTTTCTTATTTTTTTCTATTAATATTTTAATCAGATATATGTCATGTCTTTTATAATTTATCTAACAGGTAATATTGTAAATATGCAAGGACGGTTTGTTTTGTGTTTATATGTAGATTTTATAAACGAGTTTTTATAATCACTCTTAAAAAAGAAAAATAAACTTCAAAGGTAAAGATAAATTTGGGAAAGACATAAACTTTCTGTTTCTTAATTAATTTTTAATAAATATATATTTAGCACATTAAATATTAAATCTTAAAACATTTCTTAATAATTTATAAACCATATCTAATAATATCTTAATAAATTCTACTCAATATCTAATAATATTCAAATACAAAATCTAATATAAAACATCTCATTAATATTTATTCATAACAGGTAACCTACAAAATCTTAAAACTAAAATTATGTGTTGTATGTATGTATGTCATCCTCTCTGTTATGATTAGTTTTCTGTATTCAATCGAAAAAATTCCAGTGTTATCTCAGGCATCATATATAGACAAAATGTTCGGTCATGTATACGATGCGAAAACCAAAAAGGTAATTTACCTTTCAGGCATGAAATCTCACTATCTAAGAAATGTATTTAATTATAAGACTCTTCAAAATCAGTTTGAAGAGATGAGACAAATTTCTTATACTTTGGCGATAGGAAGTCTAATGTACACAAATTAATTGTGCACACGACATGACATATGCTACGCGATAGATATTGTAGTAAACATCTGTCAAATACAGGTTTGGATAACTGAATTGCAATAAAAAATATTCTTAAGTATTTTTGGAGAACAGATGCTTGTGTGTAGGACATTGAAGATTTAATTCTTACACCATACATAGACTGTGATTTTTTCAAACTGATAACGATTCTAAGAAATCGACACCAAAATTAGTGTTTACCATCGACAATTCTCATTTAGTATTTTTTATTAATTATGTATTTTCTTTATTTTTAATCTTTTTAATTTTCTTGCTAAAATTTTCAAACTCATCTAGAATTATATATATATATATATTTAAAGAAATTTAGCTATTCATTAAAATTTAATCAAAGTCCCATTTTTTTTGAATTGTCCAATTTTTTAAATGTTTTGGAAACAAAAACATGATCAAATACTCTATTAATTCTTAAATATAAAAATAAAAATGGGGAAAAATAAACAAAATAATTAGTTATCCAACAAAACAAACAGGGCTGAAATGGGATCTATCACGATTCATCATAGACTTGTTTGGAGAGGAAAGACAGAGACAGCGATGCATGGAAAATCCAAACATACAAACATATTACTAATTACCACTTTAGAAGATGAAAAAGAAACACAAAGTCAAACATAATTATTACACCAAGGAATTTGATATTGGTACTTCTTCCAAACACACGGAAAATCCCGACATTCTCATCTTTATTATTTTCTTTTTTCTTTAATCAAAATTTTTATTTATTATTGAAATACACATTCGAACAATTGTAATCATTTAAAATAATTATTTATTTTTAGTTACTCATTTCTAACCGATTATTATAATCTTTCATTTCTAAAAATTTATTTTTAAACAAGACCGAAGAGTTGGCGACACGTTAATTTTATTATTTGCTGGTAATCTAGTTCAACGTCATGATTATAATGATCAAACTTTCATTTACTTGAGAATTATAGTATCCATTTTTTAATCTTTGTATGTTTTATAGTTTACTTTTATACCTATTTCTTTTAATAATTAAATTCACTTCATGATTATAATAATTATTTCATCAATATTTTAGTATTTAAAATAAAAAGATTT
>JBBMEG010000024.1:12227280-12248838 GCA_037832605.1 Cyclanthera cordifolia
AGATTGTAATTGTGTATAAATACACCCTAGTTCAATGAGAAAAAGTACGACATATTTTTCTCCTAAACTCTTTTACACCTATGAACGTAATAATATTAAAAAATGCTAGCTAAATAATATAAAAAAATGCTAGCTACTTTGGCTCAATGAGGGAGATGAGAATTCTAGCTTTTTTCATGGATTCTTGGCAGTTAGGAAAAGGAAACTTCTGATTTCCGCTCTCCAGTCTAATGATGGTTTGATCATTTTCACCTCTGATGATATTGAATCAGAAATTCGATCTTTCTTCACAGAATAATACCGCAAGCTTTCGGGTCAAAAATGGGTTCCTAATAACTTGATTTGGAGTAGAGTTTCTCCCAATCAGAATGTGTAGTTAATTAAGCCTTTTACCCATGAAGAAATTCGAGAAGCAATTTCCTCTCTTGGCAAAAATAAAGCTCCTAGCCTGGATGGTTACACTATTGGGTTTTTTGCTTCTTTTGGCCTAAATTTTTAGAAACAGAGAGTTTATTAAATAGAGAAGAAATTAAAGAATAGCCAAAAAATTAGGCTAATACAAAAAATACAAAGATAGCGAGGCAGAAAGTCGAACAACAACTACAGCTAATACTATCCTAGAACATCACTCAAGTTAAAAAAGCAGGCTATTCTAAAATGATAGGATAAAATATTGAAAAAGGCCTTCAATGACGAATCTAAAGGAAAGATTGGAGATTGAAAACAAGCTGTTGAACCGAGTAATTAGCAAAGGTTGTCGAGGAGATAGCCCACAAGCTCGAGTTGAAACAGGCAGCTTCAAAGCGAGAAACCCATGATTGATGCGAGTCTTGAAAGATACGTAGGTTCCTTTCCCACCAAATTTCGTAGAGGGTGCTTGTAACAACATTAGTCTAAAGGAGACGAGCCTTCTTCTTAAAGGAGGGCCCAATTAAGAGCTGCTTGACATTTTAGACGGTACTGTTAGCAAAGAACCATGAAATGTTGAAGGAGCTTAACAAACAGTTCCAGCATGAAGTAGTGTATGGACAAGAGAACAATACATGCACTTCCGTCTCTTTCGCTGCATTACAAAGTAAACAAATTGAAGGCTGAATTGAGTGGCCCTTTAGCTTCCTTTGAATTATTTCCGCAGTATTTAGTTTCTCATTGATCGGAATCCATATAAAAACATTAACTTTCTTTGGACATTTGGATTTCCAGATTACTTAAAAAAATTCCTCGCACATACTACTATTTTTCCCTAGAGAAGCCGAGGTTGAGCTTACTGTGAAGGACCTTGAAGGTTCTAAGGCTCAAAGCAATCTGTCATGTGAACAAGACAGGGATTTAGGGGAGATGGTGGATAGGATTGGTTCAAAAATTTCAATTTCTTCATCCTTCAGGTTTCTACGGGATTCCAGGTGCCAAGAAAGAGTGCACTTATCCCAAAATAAGCAACATTACCATTTTGGTTTTTAGATAGTAAGAAAAGTGTTGGGAACCGAGACTTCAGTGCCATAGTATCACTCCAAGCATCCTGCCAGAATAGGCTCCATTCACCATTTCTAATTGAAAGTAGACCTAAAAATTGCCCCCAAACTCCACTTATATGGACCTGGTTTGCTTCAGTTGTTGTCATTACATCCATGTATGCTGGCATTTACTTCACACCAAAGGAGGCAAGGATTATTTTAGAAATCTTCATCCCTATTTAGCAAGAAGAGCTACATTCCCGTGTTGTATGTTGCCAATGCCTAAGCTACTCATTCTTTTAGGCCGAATAATTTTCTTCCAACATACCAAATGATTCAAACTCATTTGAATCCCCCCAAAAGAATCTTCTAAGCAGCCTTTCGAATGAGGAGCATACTTTGGGTGGCATTTTAAAAACAGAAAGATAGTAGAGCGGTAAGTTTGAAAGGACTGATGAACATAAGGTCAATTTGCCTCCACGCTACATGGAGTATCTTTTCCACCCATCAAGCTTCTTTTGAATTTGTCAATCACTGGATCTCAAAATGATACATTCTTTAGATTTCCACCAAGGGGCAGACTGAGGTAGATGAAGGGGAGGGATTTCAACTTACAACCCAGTTTCGTAGCCATTTGCTCAGCTCTTAGCAATTCAATATTGACACCAATCAGTGCTGACTTCTCCCAGTTTATTTTCAGCCCAGAACACCATTCAAAGAGCTCAATTGTTCGAGTTAAGTTCTCCATCATTTGATCAGTTTCCTCCTTACAAAATAAAAGGGTATCATCAGAAAATTGAAGAAGAGGGATATGAACATTACTTCTCCCAACAATAAAGCCCCCGTACATTCCTTTTGAGTAGATATCGAGGATCATACGCTAAAAATTTCACCAATCAAAAGGAGAAGAAAGGGAGAGGGGGGTCCCCCTGTCTTAAACCTCTTGAGGCAAGGATTCTCCCTTTTGGATGACCATTGATGAGAATTAAGAATTTTGAATTTCTGACACATCTCAGTATCTATTGAGAGCATCGAGGGTGAAATCCTTTATATGATAGTACTTGTTCTAAAAATATTTAGTCTACACAATCAAATGCTTTGGGATTGAGAAATGATTGATGGCACTACAAACTTTATTCTTTCAGTCAATACTTTTGCAGTTACTTTTGCTTCTTTTGGCCTAAATTGAAGCGAACTTTTTGAGAATGTTTGAAGATTGTTTTTCTAAATGGACAACAGAAAGCTTGTTTGAAAGAGAATTTCATCTGCTTAATTAAGATTAAGAAAAAGGAAGAAGCTATATAAATAAAGGATTTTAGGCCATTAGTCTTACAACATCAGTATACAAAATACCATTCATCTTATCGCAATATCAAAGCACATTTATCCAAGGAAGACAAATATTAGGACCCATTCTTATTGCTAGTGAAGTTATGGAGGAATACAGAGCAAAGAAGAAGGAAGGATGGATACTAAAATTTGATTTTGCCAAACCTTTTGACTTTGTTGATTGGGAATTTTTAGAAGTGTTAACTCTTAAAAGGATTTTACAATAAATGGTTCCAATGAATCATGGGATGTGTTAGGAACCAAAATATTCAGTTTTCATCAATGGAAGGCCAAAAGTAAGAATCTTTGCTTCAAGGGGTTTAAGGCAAGGGGACCCCTTATCTGCTTTCCTTTTTCTCTTGATTAGTGCAGTTTTTAGCTCTACGATTGACTATATATAAGATAGATATCTTTATGAAGGGTTCATTGTTGGAAGAGATGAGATTCATGCTTCTTCAATTTGCTGATGACACTTTGGTTTTCTGTCAAGATGATGACAATATGCTACAGACTTTAATTCACGCCATTGAACTCTTTGAACACCAGGTCTAAAGATAAATTGGGATAAATCTTCTTTGGTAGGAGTCAATTTGGAAGCTGATAAGACTGCTTTTCAGGCAGCCACACTAAATTGTAAGACAGAATCTCTAGTTTTCACTTATTTTGGTATGCCACTAGGGGTCATGCGAAAAGTTCTATATTTTGGGAGCCAGTTTTAGATAAAATTCAAAAGAAGCTTGATAAATGAAAGAACTTCCTCTGACTCTTTGTAAATCTGTCCTAATGTGAAAATCCTTCAAATTAACACAAAAGATTAATTGCAACACTGATCAAATTTTAAGGGAGATGATTGCTCAAATTAAAAGTTCAGGAAATTGCCAACAAGAGCAGTAGCTCAGCAACATTAGTGTTGACCTGATGACCAAAAGATCATGGATACGAGTCCCTAACCCTTATTGTTGTAACTTCAAAAAAAAAAAAAAGTTAGGGAGTTAATATTACGAACACTATACTTTAGAAGTGTTTTGTTTAATTTTTTTCTATTTTTTTTAATTTGATAAACACATTTTTAATTAATTTATTATTGGTTTGCAGAAAAAGAAATCGAGGAGGTAAAGTACATAGGTTTGGATCTATCTGAAACAGAACAAGTTGAAGAGGCAGTCAGTTGTCTGCCTACATCGTCTGAGAGAGAAGTAGTTTCTTTGAACCCTTCATTTCACCGCTGGACAATAATGGATTATTCAAGAGCATATCATTCAAGAAAAATAACTCCTCTAACTGTAAGCCATTTTTTTACTTCTCACCTTTTCCTTCGGTCATGCTCTTTTAAACAGTAAATTATAAATTTGGTTCCTATGGTTTGGAGAAAGTTAGAGTTTGTCTTTATGGTTTGGAGAAATATACATTTTAGTCCCTGTAGTTGGTAGAAATATAGAATTTTGGTCCCTATGATTTGAAAAAATAGAATTTAGTTTCTGGTGTAGATTTTAAGAGTATTTAGAATGAAGATTTATTTTGAGTATTTAAAAGTAATGATTAGTAATGATTGCAATCAAAAACTTATTTGATTGTAGTTTTTAAGATTAATTAAAATTAGTATAGAGGGTTTATTTTGAGTATTTAGAAGTAATGATTGCAGTTAAAAGCTCATTTGAATGTTGTTTTTTAGGACTATTTAGTAAATACTGGTTTGAAAATCTACAAACAAACAATCCCTATGGTTTAATAAAACCTAAAAAATAGTCCATGTTTTTCGTAAATCATAACGGATTAAGTATGTAGATGTAACTTCTTATGTATGAATGATGCACTTTTTGTCTAATCGATTACTTATCTCACACTCCCGTCATTAAACACTTGAATAACTAACTTTTACATATTTTATTCACCAACAATTACGTTCGACATAGACTATTTTTTAGATTTTATCAAATCTTAGAGACTAAATTTGAAATTTTCCTACCATAGGGACTAAATTATAGATTTTTCCAAACCCTAGGGACTAAAGTCTAAATTTTTAAACCATAACTACTAAATTCTAACCTATCAAATTTATAATTTATTCAAATTTTAATAACAAGAAAAATATTTGTTCACATTTTGGCTTCTTTATCAAGGTGTGATATGTTTCATATAAATTTTGTGGTTTCTTCTATTTTACAGGTTGCAGAGAGATTCATAGCGGCTGTGAGCGAATCATCCAAACCTCCATTGAACATGGCATTCTTCATTAATTATAATGTCGAAGATATTCTAAACCAAGCGGCTGAATCAACCAACCGTTATGAACATGGTACAAGCAATTCAGTGACTAAGTCAGATTGTTAGTTGACGTTATTAATTTACCCAACCTATAAACTTAAGTTTTTAGGTTAATTGGTGGTTTGCATAATTCAACATAGTATCAAAGCAGAAGATCATGAGTTTGAACCCTTGCAAGTCGTTTTCTCCCCATTTAAAATTAATTCCACTTTCTAAGTCTACGAGTGAGGGAGAGTGTTAGTTAATATAATTAAGTATACCCCAACCTATCAGTTTAAGCTTTTAGGTTGAATATAGTAATATACATTTTTTGCTCTAAAAACTAAGATGGTATCAGAGCAAGTTGAGCCCTTGTCAAGTTGTTTCCTCTTCATTTAAAACTAATTTCACTTGTAGGACATTTCTAAAAATTTCTAAGTCTTTAAGTGAGGGGGAGTGTTAGTTGACATAATTAAATTTACCCAACCTATAAGGTTAAGCTTTTAGGTTGATTGGTAGTTTATATAATTGAACATTGATAATTCCATAGCCTTCGGTTTGTTGCTAGCTACTGATAGAGTCAGTTATATTAAGTGTAATATATTATTCTTAGTACTAGGCTTATTTAGTAGCTAGGTTTAGTAGATAAACACTCTATATAAATGAGTTCTAAGTGAGTTAGGAAAAGATGTCCATCACTCATTCAAATGATGTGTGATAACCAGGCTGCAATTAGTATTGCGAAGAATCTAGTTCATCATGATAGAACCAAGCACGAGATTGATCGACACTTCATATGAGTATTCTAACTAATATCCTCACTAAGCCATTGTCGAGACCTAACTTTGAGTATGTGAATAACAAGTTGGTTTGTATAATATATACAATCCAACTTGAGGGGAATGTTGAAAGTCAGAGTTGGTTTGAATCAATTTGGTTTGAATCAATTTGTAATTATCTTTCTATGTTTAGCTCATTTCTATTTTTTAGGGTTATTAGTTGAGAAGTTTTTTCCTGAAAATTCTCATAGTTTGGTGGATGTGTTTTACGAGGAAAGAAAGAATAGTTTCTTTATTTAGTATTAGGTAGGTTAGACTCGTTTAGTAGGTAGGTTTAGTACGTAAACTCTATTTAAAAACATTGCCTCTTATAATAAAAAGCACGATGACTCTTACAGTCGTAAACTTTGGTCATCCAAGATTTACATTTCCCCTTACAATGTTAATACGTTGCTTTTGTGTTCTCCAAGGAATGGCGCAGTGGTCGAAAGCTTGGGCTTTAAAAGTGTGCTCCATTCAAGGTCTCAGGTCCGAGACCCGCCTATGACATTTATTTGTAGACACCTCCCGTGTCTCTGTTTTTTGGATGTCTCCCGGTGTTTTGCCTAGGGGCGTGGTTAGCTCGAGTCTAGTGAACTTCGAGTTCCCAAAAATAAGATATGTTACTTTTATGAGAAACTAGAACTGTTTTTCCTCTCATTCTTTTTTTTTTTCCTGACTCATTCCAGGAAAGCCTCTCTCAGTTCTTGATGGAGTTCCAATTGCTGTCAAGGATGAAATAGATTGTCTACCATATCCTACTACAGGTAATTTGTGTTTCTCATCATGTCAATCACATTCTTATGCTTGCAAGTATATTATATTATTTTGAGAAACTTACTAAACTAGTCAAATCTAAAAAATAATTACAAATCTGGCCGCTTTAAAAAAACAAACAAATGTAGTCATTGTATTAATGAATATTGATACATACTTTTTGATAATACAGTATTTATAACATAATATTAAACCGTATTAATGACTATAGATGTAAATATTTGAGAATTTGCCGACTTATTATTTTATTTCTTGATAGCATCTCGTTGTTGTAGGGGGAACAAGTTGGTTGCACAAACTAAGACCTTGTACAAGTGATGCAAGCTGTATAAAATGTCTCAGGTTATGTGGAGCTGTAATTGTTGGGAAAACCAATATGCATGAACTGGGTATTGGAACAAGTGGAATAAACCCTCATCATGGGTGAGAAAATCTGATATTTTCTGTAGTTTAGAAGTGTTTTGTTAAGGCTAACTGGGTGTTTGGATTTTGTGGTTGATGAGAGCAGAGGAGAGGAGAGGAAAGGGGAGGAGAGGAAGTAGGGGAAGAAGAGAAAATTGAGTCATTTGAGAATATGAAGTATTTATGTGGGAATTGATATTTGGTCAAAATTGTAGGAAAGATCTCTGAAAACTCTTCAATTACACTCCAACCACAAATTTCAAAGCATAACTCTAACCCCAACTAACCACGCAAACACTTTTTTTGTTGACCAGAAAAGCGAGCCGAAGAGAACCAAGTGTAAGAAATTCGTAATGTTATAAGGAAAAGCTATGAACCAACCAAATGCCTCCAAGAAATAGCTCCATAAAAGCCAAGCAATGAACAAAAAGATGCCCAAAAGACTTTGAATGTCGAAAACACATAATAAAACAATTAGGAGAATGAGTCATAAAAGGCAAACGATGCTGCAAATGATCCATACAATTAACCGCCCCTAAACTCAGCTCTCACATGAGAAAAATCAACAACACCCATCAAACTTTCTGTCGAATAACTAACCGAAAATAAACACATAGGATCTAAAGGCCAATGCAAAGAATCTGGAGCTTTCGTAGAAAACGAGGACCATTCAATCAATTCTAACTCTATTAAATTGAATTGTTTCATGACCAAACTCCAATTTTTCATTTAAGTTGGTAATTATTTTTTTTAATTGCTTCTGTAGATCAACGAGAAATCCATACAATACTAGCAGGATATGTGGAGGTTCTTCTAGCGGATCTGCTGCAGTTGTTGCCGCAGGACTATGTCCTGCTGCTCTAGGCGTTGATGGAGGAGGTAACTTTTTTTTTTCAACGACAAATTTGGGAGATATCAATTTTCAGGATCGAACCCGTGACGTGATGTTAAATTGATACCTCCAAACAATGAAACCAATGTGCCACTAACTCTTTCGACAGTGCTACTGCTAGAAAAGCTATGGTCATGATTAGATTAATAAATAAACTTTAAGGATGAAATCATAAGCTGACAAACATGATTATATAAGGAAAAAAAGTATAATTTAACCTACTAATAATATGGGTAAATTATAAATTTGGTCCGTGTGATTCGAAGAAAGTTAGAGTTTAGTCTCTGTGGTTTAGAAATGAGAAATCTACAATTTAGTTTTAATGGTTTGAAAAAATAGAATTTAGTCCCAAAAGTTTGATAAAATCTAATAAATAGTCTATGCCGTTTGTAATTGTTGACGAATAAAATATGTAGAAGTTATTTGTTCGTGTGTTTAATGATAAAAATGTGAGATAGTTAATTGATTAGATAAAACAATCCTTAATCCGTGCATGAAGTTACATCTACGTTCTTAATTCGCTTACGGTTTACAAATACCATGAACGATTTTTTAGGTATTGTCAAACCATAGGGACTAAAACTGACACCGACCAACTGATGAACACTCCAAATTATTACATTTATTAACAAAAATCCTCAAGAAATTATGCAGTATTTTTATATATTTAGCAACTGAATTCTCTTCATTGTTAATTTTATAAAGGATCTGTGAGAATCCCGGCATCTCTTTGTGGAGTTGTTGGTTTGAAACCAACATTTGGCCGAGTTCTTCATTCTGGGTGACAACTTTATTTTTTTCTGAAAAATATCATCTCTATATTAATGCATTTGATAATTCAATATAATTTATTTTGTGAAATTCTTGTTTTTTTTAGTGTTCTTCCTCTGAATTGGACCGTTGGAATGATTGGGATACTGGCTGCCACAATTGAGGATGCATTTATTGTGTTAGTGTTCTTTCTTTTCTCCCTTTTTTTTTTGATGTAACTTGAGAGAGATTTTGATGGAATTTCTTTTTATTTTGATATGTTATTTCAGTTATGCAGCTATAAGCAGCAAACTAATTTCTTCCAATCAAAATACCATGCTTGTAAGTGTTTGTTTGAAATCATTATATGTTAATTTAAAGACAAACTTCAACAAGTTCAATTTTGTAGTTCTTTCATCTGGGGTTGGTTGAGGATATTCTTACTTTAAAGATTCTAAGTTACGTGTTGTTAGTTGATATAATTAAATTTAGTCCAACCTACCATTTACTCCAACCTACCAACTTAAACTTTTAAGTTCATTAGTGGTTTATGTAATTCAACATGGGATTTTGCGTTCAAGTCTACTTGTAGGACATTTCTATAATTTATAATCTACAAGTGAAGGAGAGTGTTAGGTGATATAATTGAATTTACTCCAACCTATCAGCTTAAGCTTTTAAGTTGATTAGTGATTTTACATAATTCAACATGGTATTAGAGCAGGAGGTTTTGAGTTTGAATCTTTGCCGTGTCGTTGATTGATAAGAGAAGTGTTAGTTGATATAATTAAATTTACTCCAACATATCAACTTAAGTTTTCCACTTGTAGGACATTTCTAAAATTTTTAAGTCTACGAGTGAGGAGGAGGTTTAGCTGATACCTATTAGCTTGCTTTTAAGTTGATAGGTGGTTTACATAATGGAACAGGGTATCAGAGCAGGAGGTCATAACTTCAAACCCTTGTCAAGTTGTTTCCTCTTCATTTAAAATTTATTCCACTTGTAGAACACTTTTAAAATTTCTATGTCCACAAGGAGAGTTAGTTGATATAATGAAATTTACTCTAACCTACCTTTTTAAACTTTTAGGTTGGTTGGTGGTTTTACATAATTCAACATATGTTTATGAATGATTGAGGACTATCATGCTTATTATTAGATAGTGTGAGCATCCACTTCAAAATCAATTGACAATAACGGGAGTGGCCCATATAGCTATGTATGAAGAAAATTCTCTTCTTTTCTTATTTAATTTCAGAAGTGATACATTATATTTATACATCTCAAATCATAACCAATCACAACTAATCTACCTACAAAATAGCAAAAGACCACGAATGACATCTAAGGATTTGTCTAGCCCCATAAGAAATTTGAAAATTCTCTTTTTCTCCACAAACTTGCCTTGCGAAAGAGAGTTCCATCTGCTGAACGGTAACAAATAGTTCACCTTGGGTGAGATCTTGGATGTCTGTCTCGATTTAGAGGAGGGCAGCAGTATTCTCTCCATTTGAAAAAGTATCCCGTGCGGCTTCCCAAATTTCTTTTGCAGTGGTATATAGGAGAAAATTTTCGCCAATTTCAGTTGTCATCGAGTTTATCAGCCAACTGATGACTTGATTGTTCTCTGGTATTTGGGATCATCAGACTTGGCGGAGATGCTTTGCTTATGATATACTCCTCACGGCCACGACCATATATAGTCATATTACAGACTGCGACCATTGTAGATAATTAGGACCTTGAAGTTTATGACATGTGATATAGTTGAAAGTTGAAATTGTTCTCAGACTGAGATGAGGATGTGGTGTTTTGAATTTTAGATCCTGCCATCTTAAAGTTGATTATAAAATTAAAATAGATTAAATAGAATTGATACCAAGATTTCAAATTATTAAATGCTATTGCTACTATTGATGTGGTGTTTTGAGAATTCTTATGGAATGAACACCGCCTAGATGTCTCCTCTGCAATCTAGATCCGATCACCTTGGGACAACGAACATAAGTCGTTGATCTGGTATGAAAAAGGGGGTGAATTGACTGATGAGCAGAAAAAAAAAGAAGAATCGAAGAACACTAGCTCCGCCTGAGATAAACACTGGATATAGAAGCGTTTGAGAGATATGACACCTGTGATTTGATCCCGATGGAAAATAGAGGGAGGCGGTTAGGGTTCTAGGGACAATCTTTCATGGCTCTGATACCATGACGCTATGTATGAAGAAAATTTCTTTTCTTATTTAATTTGAGAAGTGATACATTATATTTATACATCTCAAATCATAACCGATCACAACTAATCTACCTACAAAATAGCAACAATAAAATCTACAAAATAGGAACAATAAAATTTGAATAACTAAACTCATAAGATCCTCTTGACTTTCTACACATATAAATGTATTGAAGAATCTTCACATTCTTAACCAAATGACCAAGTGCAGTAGCTCAACGTCATCAATATTAATCAAATGACCAAGTGATCACATGTTCGGGTCTCAGAAATCCACACTTATTTTAGTGTATGGGGGTGAATGTGTGCATATACGTTCTTACTTGAGTTACAAAATGCTATTTACATACATCTTCTATATAAATCTCAACCGTTGTTTATATCTTTTTATTTACTTGAAGGGTGTTCAGCCCAGACTTTGTTTTCCTTTGCTAAACTCATCAAGACAAATTTCTTCAGTTACATTGGCAAAATATGGCAAGGTTAGTATTTTAACATCAACTTATTTTAATTTTTGCAATCAATATTAGTATTGTTTTAAAATCATCTCATTTATTTTTTTTACACCACTAATTGAGACAATTAGTGGTTTGATGACTGCAGTGATGATATCAGAGTTTGTTGTTCCAATGCCTTGGACAAACTTCAAAAACATCTTGGCTGGAAGGTAGTGAATTAATTTTCTTAATGTTGATGTGAGAGCAAGATTAGGGAAGGATTCATAATGTAGTTGTGTATTTCCCTTTCTAATGTGTATCTTTGTATTCTTGAGTTTGAAATTACAATTTATTCTTTCTCCCAAAACTACATGGTGTTAGAGGAAACCCGTCATCCACCGGTGAGTTTGCGTCTCCACAATTTGCGCTATCGTTCGTTCCACGTTCGTTAGAGCTCGCTCTTCGCCCTTAGCACCCCTAGTTCTTGGTTTAACGATCCACAACCAGACTGAATAGATGGGCACAGCCCTTAGTTACTTGGTCAATCGCTGTCTCCAACACTCTTATTTGTTGATAAATTTTTGTATGACTCGGAAACTTGGAGCTTGTGCTTCTCTAAACCCGGGGCACCCTTGGGCATGTCCGTAGGTTGTGGCATTGAGATATATTGGAGAAATGGAGACACGAGAGGTGTTTAGAAATTAATTTCACAAATGAGTTCGAACCTGGGATCTTGAGATGATCACACCTTCAAAAGTCAAGCCTTAGACCACCACGCCACCCCTCGAGACTCAACAATGTACTACGGTGCTTGGCTTTGGTAAAGACAAAATCATATTATAACTAACAAAAACTGACATACTACTTTACCCCACCCCAGACCTATCCTCTAGTATAAAACTGTAAATACTAGAGAGATGGAAAAGCCGTTGTATCTTATTCATGAGAATAGACACATATATATAAGAATTCAAGAAATCATAATTCTATTTGGAAACCCTAAACAAAGTCCTAATCGTACAAGAAAATTGTAACTAAGAATATAAAAGTACGATAAAGAATAAAACCATATATACTACTAAAACAACTAATAAACCCTAAATTAACAGACAGTACTAATAAATAAACAAATAAACCCTAATAACTCTCAACAAAAATAAACAAACCCTAATACACAATTGGTTTCTCTTGTTAGAGTTAGTATCAGTATATTAGTATTTGTATTAGGCCCATGAGGCCCATTTAATAATTAGGTTTAGGAATAGGTTTAAGATGTAATTAGGTTTAGGAATAGGTTTAAGATGTAAACTCTAAATAAAGACATTACTTTTAAAAATAAATTTACGACGAATTTTTACGTCTTAATAAACTCTACTTCTCTGATGTCTGATAATCTTCTTGTTTACCTTAAAAGACAGTGGAGGTGACTATTCCAGAGATAGAAGTGATGCGTTTAGCTCATTATTCAACAATTGCATCTGAGTGCAGCACGTCATTGAGTTCTTATCTTGAAAAGTTGTATGTTAATTATCAACTACCAATATTTACTAATTATCATTTTTAATGTTGGATATATACTGAGTCAAAGTCAACCCATTGAAGCAGGGATTACTCACAACTAGGATGGGATGCAAGAGTAGCACTTGCAGTTTATGGTTCTTTCAGTAGCAAAGAGTACATCAAAGCTCAGAAGATTAGGTAAGAGTTTTGGATTAGGCAAGATCTATAATTTATATCAGTTTAGTATATAAAAAAAAAAGAAGTTAAAATACCATTTTGATCTCGAAACTTTCACCTTTTGCTTCATTTTGGTTCTTAGACTTTCAAAGGTCTAATTTTAGTCCCTAGACTTTCAATTTTGTTTCATTTTGATCCTTGGACTTTCAAATTTGATCTTTTTTTTTTTTTTCTTGAAATTGAAGCTTTGCTTCACTATATCCGAGTTAACCACGCCCGTCCCTAGGTCAGACACTGGGAGACATCAAAAATTTGATCCTTTATTTTAGTCCCTAGATTTTCAAAAAAATGTTAAATTTGGTCTTATTATATCTTTTTTTTTGTTAATTTTTCACTATAAACGTTATAAATATGTTCACGCATTTTCGTTACTTAGTATTAATTATTAATATTATTGATCTAATTTCAACTAATATTAATTTTAAATTTATCTCAAGGACCAATTTTAAACTTTAATTAAAGTCTGGGGACTAAAATTGAATTTTTGAAAATTTAAGGACCAAAATAGAACAAACTTAAAAGTTTAGGCACTAAAATTGAACATTTAAAAGTGACCAAAATGAGATTTTTTATCAGTAATTTAACTCCTTTTGTTTTGAACGTCTTTTTAATTCCTCAAATAAATTGACAATTTCTTCACTTGGTGCTGCTCAAATGCTACAAAGTCCTTTGATCTGATATTAAATAGTTTCAACTATTTTCACAGGAATCGCCAGATGTATTTTCATCGGAAAATACTAGCACATGCTGATGTAATCGTTTCACCTACAACTGGGTACTTTCCAATGACCTTGATACAAACTTTGAACTGAATTTATATTCTATAGTCATTTCTCGCATTTAGGGGTGTTTGGATTTGGAGGAGAGGAAGAGGAAGATGAACTTCTTGTTTGCTTTTAGTACATCACAACTTCTTTCCAATTCCTCCTCAACTTCTCTACAACATTCCATCAAATCTCAATTCAAACTTTATATCAAATGTCATCTAAAATAAAGATCTATCTCTTCTGAACACAAATCTCAAAGAAAGTTTTTTCAACTCTCCTCTCTAAAACATCAATCCTCAAACAAATACTTCATATCTCCAAATCACATCATTTTCTCTTCTTCCTCCACTTCTTCTCCTCTCCTCTCATCAACCCCAAAGTCCAAACACCCGTTAGCTTTATTTCCGTGTACCAATAAAAAAGCACCTTAAGTGTTTGTTTGGGTCACCGTGAATCATTCTTCTCATAATCATGTTTCCTTAAAGTCACATTTTTATCTCCTCCTAACTACCTTTTTTTTTCCTCCCATAAGTATTTTTTACTCGCATCATACCCACTACTTTATTCTCCTCATTATCACTCCTTCACCTCAACCACAAATAATCATTCACTTTCCTTTTCTTCCCTAATTCTCATTCTTCTCGATATTCATTCTCATTTCTCTTCCCAAACGCACCATAACTAACCGCGTTAGATTTGAGATTTTAAAGATAAATCAGGCGTGAAATGGGAGTACAACACCATATATCTAGCACTGACAATCACCTTCCTTGAATCTTCTTGTAGTTCTGAAAAGTTCATATAAAATTTAGAGAATCATTCCAAATCATTGGTAAGTTTGTGATAGGGTCCTGTTCAACAGATATGATCTGGGAGGCTAAATATGGAATTATTGTAGTAAGTTGTTTAGAAGTTTGGAAATGCTGTATTTGTGAGAAAAAAAATAATGGGCAAGGAGTTTTGTGGGAGTAGTTATTTTTGTAAGGTTTAGTACTTTGAGGGAGAAGTTACCGGTGCTCTTGAATACACGGGGAGCCTGTTGTTCCTTTTGCTATCTTGTCTAGTTCTTGTTACTATTATTATCTTTTGTATCAAAGAGGCGTGAGTGTGCTTGCCAATGTATATGCACTTCGATTATGTTCACAGGACATACCGCGTGACCCTATAATATTTGAATAATAAAAAAATTCGTAGGAAATTATTTCTCAGGTAGATGGTTGTTGAGGATTTCATTATCCTACATTTAAAAAGTGGAGAGTCTTCCAAGCATTTATAAGATAAGGTGGGCTACTCCTCTCATTGTCGATCGATTTTGAGATGGATGCCCACACTTTCTAATATAGTGTGAGAGCTCATAAACCCAAACGGGTATTCTATCCAATAAAAATGAAATTGAAATGCGATTCAAGATTGGTAAACCCAAAAGAGACACCATCTTGAGGGGGCGTGTTGAGGATCTCATTATCACACATTGGAAAAATGGAGAGTCCTCCCAATATTTATTGACTTTGTTCATATAATTCTGTTGTGTTCTTATAAAGCTTCATTTGGTTGTTGGCTCTGTGTAATACATTAATTTTACATTACTTCACTTATTCATAAAGAATTGTTTCCTGTTTCTTAAATAACAGACATTATTGCCAAAGTGAGCATAACTCAGCTTGTATTAGTTATGCACTAGTATCTACTTGATCTGTAATTCGAATTTCCATCCCTAATGTTGTAATCTCAACGGACATTATTTTAAAGAAGTATCTCAAGCTAGTTGTTATATTCTAGTGTATAAATTCCTCCATTTTAATCAATAGTTTAATTTCAATATTTCATTAATCAGTGTAACTGCTTACCCAATCTTGAATGATGCTCTCAAGACTGGAGAACTTGACTACATCAATGGAGGTAACTACATTGCATACATTCTATCATTTGAACTCTTTTTTTTTTCTTTTTTTAAACTTGTCCCTAATTCTTTTCAAGTTTTCAATTTCAACCTCTATGTATACAGTTTTTTCTACCTAACTAATTATATTAAAAAAAGTGGTATGTGAATTTTTAAAAGGATTTCTTCATGGACCCTTAGTTCTTAGTTTAATGGTTCCATTTCTAACTCATGCCTAGTTGTCGTAGAGGGCTTTGGAAATCTAAAAGGTTATGTGTTCAATCCAATGCGATCCCTACTCAAGAAATAATTTTCTACGATTTTTCTTGACATAAAAATGTTGTAAAGTCAGACAGTATGTATTTTGATTTTTTTTTTTTGATATTTGCGCTTTCCGGGCCAACTTGTGCGCATCTCGACTAATGTCATGGGACATACTGTCTGACCCTCCAACATTTTTATGTCAAGAAAACTCGTAGGAAATTAATTCCTAGGTAGATGGTCACCATGGATTGAACTTGTCGCCTCTTAATCACTCTAAGATCCTCTTGACCACTAGATCACTCCACGATGGTTCTCGAACTCGTTAGGTTATTGAGTTAATAGAAAAATAATGAGCCAAAATAGTATGAAGTGAGTAGGTTTTTAATTTTATAAACGTGTTCATAGACAAACATAGAATTTATTTTATATTTGAACTTCTATCCAAACAAGTGCTAATGATAATTTTGTTTAACTTCAGCTGCACTTGTTAGGTACTCAATAGCTGGGAACTTTCTTGGATTACCTGCAGTGACTGTTCCAGTAAGACAACCATGTCTTTATCCTTTGATATTCCTGTCTATGCTGCTATAGTTGTGTAGTAACTGTTGAATTATGTAAACACCGATCAACCAAAAAGTTTAAGTTGATAAATTGAGATAAATTTAAGAGAAACTTACAAAACTAGTCCAATCTAAAAAATAATACACATATAGTCAGTTTAGAAAAAATTAGCAAAGGTAATTACTGTATTAATGAGTATTTTCACGTATTTTTTGATAATACAATATTAATTATTATATATGTAAATAGTTAATAATATGGCTACATTTGTAATTATTTTATGATAATAGAACATCAATCACAATTTTCCTAAATTTAAATATGTCAACCAAGTGTACGGATGATTAATTTGACTTTGTTCTTTGCAAAACTTTGTTTTACAGATTGGATATGATAAAACAGGTTTGCCTATAGGCCTCCAGTTCATTGGCAGGCCTTGGTCTGAAGCAACTCTTATTTATATATCATATGCAATGCAGGTAAACTTGTTCCCCTAACACAATTGTAATATTAATTGCTTCTCTTTTCTTTTTAGTTTCTTTTCAGGGAAATTTCATTTTTTGGCTTGTGTAGTTTCAGCATTACATTTCATTAAATTGAACCCTTAAATATTTGTTGAAATTAACCCTTCCTGAAAAAAGATCATTTATTTACCGAAATGGTTGATGGTGTTGGTTTCATTGTTTGATGGTAATCAAATTCAACACGACGGTCACGGGTTTGATCGTGAAAATCGATATTTGGCTCTCATTTATTTGTGAGCAATAATGTCCTCATTGAGTTTGTGGTTCTCCCCTAATTTGTACTAAAAAAAGTATTTAAGAGTCAAACCTTCTAAGAGTAGCCTAGTGGTCAATATTGTCATAAGTACTTAGAGGTGATGAGTTTAATCCATAGTGATCGTCTATTTAGGATATAACATTCTACGAGTTTTCTTGACATCTAAATTTTATAGGATCAGATAATATGTTCCTTGAAACAGTCAAGATGCTTGTAAGCTCACAAATACAAAAAAAATACCATGGATCAAGCTAAAAACCTAGAGGATAGCAAGTCAGCAAGCATTAATAGTATTTACTCGACTACTCGAGTGAAAACTTGGTGTGCATTTTTCGTTTCCTTTTCATTCATAGATGGAAATTTGAACTTCTAACCTTTTGTTGGAATATATTTTAGTCATAATCAGTTTAGGTACTTGTACTGTCTAGTTTGAACTAGCCATCACGAGCACCAGAACTGATTGCCGATTGCACGGCGGAGTAAATACAAGTCTCCCTGCTTTATTTTTGTTTTAAATTTTGGAATTTTTGGTTTTAGGATCTCTGCATTGCTGATTACAAAAGGCCAGAAGTTTTCTACGATCTTCTCAGCAAGAAATAGCTCTTTCAGAAGCTTCCATAACTATTGTGCATGGTGTGGCATATATTATATGTTTGTTTTGTGATTGGTCAAATCATTTGAATATGCAAACATTTCTAACTTCTGTGAGAGTTGGTTTGCATATTTTATCCAAACTTAGTTCTAAATTTAATTGCTGAAGAGATGTTACTTCTAGAGGAATATTTTATAGTAATTAATATAAATATCTTCTTGTGTTGTTGAAAATATCTCAAATTTCTTCTTGATTGTTTTTTCTTGGTTTAAAACATGAATGAATTTGTTTGGTTTTAGCTACGGTTCTCGTGTTTTTTTTTTTTTTTTTTTTTTCTCGTTTTTAAGTTGTGATCAGCTTATGTCCACCTCAATTATTATCATGGAACATACTATCTAACTTTACAACATTTTAATGTGAAGAAAATTTGTAGAAAATTATTTTATAGCTAGGCGATCAACATGGATTGGATCTATACTCTTAGTTAAACCCTCCTGATCATTAGGTCACTAACATTACTCCATAGTAGTTGATAGAATTTTGTTTATATATTTAAGAGTCAGTTTTGAAGGTAGCATAGAGAATATGCTAACTCCTGTGATATCTTGAAAATTGTAAGGTTGCGTGAATCTATTTACATTATGTGTTTTTTTTTTTTTATAAGAAACCAAAATTTTCATCGATGAATGAAAAGAATAGTCTTGTGAAGGATACTTGGTTACAAAAAGAAAAATGCTCATATGTGAAATAAGAGCGACAAAACTATAATCTTTAAAAGGAAAGATAATTGTATGGTCCGAAAGTTTAATCTAGTAAGTCACGATAAATTTAACTATATATAAATAAACTAATTAACGGTAAACTTAGAAAATTCCATAAAATTATTAAACATACTTTATACATAATTATGTTAAGAAAGTATAATTTCTATTATTGATATAGACGTAAATAATATAAAATTTATGTAAAAAACTATTATTAAAAATGTTCATGCAAAACATCGTAAGTGTGAAATATTTTAAAGAATAGTAAGTACTCTATGTATTTGTAATAATTGTTTTAATGAATAATGGTATACAAAAATGTGTTAAATATATGGAAACAAATAAATAAAATAATATTTTATATTTCGTTAAAAGTAAAAGTTAAATAATAAAATATTTAAATTTATTTGTATTTAATAGATAGGAGGCTTGTAATAGAAAAAAGGAAACAGAAAGAAAGATCCCCGTGCGAGTGCTTCTGAGCCAATCCTTCACATTTGTTCTCATTCCATTTTTCTTAACTAACAATAAAAAATAAAAACAAAAAACAAAAAACAAAAATGTAATAATTTTCAAAGCTGACCTCATCAGGCTCAGGCGGGGAGGGGAGGTGACAAAGAAAAAAAAGGCTTCGAAGATTTCAAACCCTTCCGCCATAGCCTTCAAACCTTCAATCTCTCTCTCTCTCTCTCTCTCTCTCTCTGCCTCTTCCGAATCAACTTTCTTCTGAATCCCAAGTCCATTTCCATTTTGCGATTCTCATTTCTTGTATCGATTCATGTTCCCAATCGCTTCAGAACGAAATTAAACACTTAATTCAGTGTTTCCTTCAAGATGACTACTCAGCTAGCTCCTTCTTCTTCTCAGAGGAGGAATACCCTCGCCCAGAAACGCACTTCTTCAATCCCCAGCCGGAAGTCGGTCTCCGCCGATAATGTTTCCACCAGTAATGGCAATGTTCCCAAACCGGGTTCTCCTCCTCAGCTTCCGTAAGTGACCCTTTTTCTTTTCATGTCGTTTGTTTGTTTGTTTCTGTGTTGTTGTTGTTGTTGTTATTGTTTTTGATGTTGTTGTGGTTTTTGAGATGATTTAGATCTGCTTCTGCTGGGGAAAGGACTGTTAAGAAGCTCAGATTGTCCAAAGCGCTTACGATTCCGGAGGGGACGACGGTTTCTGAAGCGTGTCGACGGATGGCTGCTCGTCGTGTTGATGCTGTGCTTCTGACAGATGCCAATGCATTGCTTTCGGGAATTCTTACGGACAAGGTTTGTTTTGGGATCTTATTGTTTACTCGTCACTTCCAGTTTCTTCTTTCTCTTTCCATTTAATCTTAGTGTTTTGTGTTTGTTTGTGGTGATGATGCTCTTAGGACGTCGCTTCCAGGGTTATAGCAGAGGGGCTCAGGCCAGAGCAGACTGCAGTATCGAAAATTATGACACGGAATCCTATTTTTGTTACTTCGGATTCACTTGCTATTGAAGCCCTTCAGAAAATGGTTCAGGGTTTGTTTTCCGACTATTCTTTCTTCTCATGTAGTTATATGTTTCCATTTTTCAAGCACGAGTTAATTGTTGCTCCTGAGATATCAAATAAGTATACCTCAATTTATTAAAGGGAGGAGGCTGTACGGACTCTTCAACACAAGTGAGTCATATATCTCCACAATGTGATAATTACGTTGTTATCAGTGATTTAAAAGGCGCGAGGCGCAAAAAGGCGCAAAGGGCTCTCTGGAGCCCGAGACGCGAGGCGCAAAAAAGGCGCGGGCTTTATATTCGAGGCGCACCATATATAAAAAAATTAATAAAAAATATATTTATCACAAAACATATATCTTAACCACAAAATATATATATTAACAAATAACAACTTTCAATATAAAATGTTTTAGTATTCATCTATATATAATATCAAACAAAATCTTCTAACACATCATCTTCATTGAATACAAAATCCTCTTCCTCCACTCCACCATCGTTGGACTTGTATCCCTCCATATCTTCTTCTTATTCACTATCAATCTCAATAGTAAACCCAAGTCGTATTAGAGGTTGTGGTGTTTCTTTGGATGATGAAGATTGAGGTGTTGTATCGTTTCTTGAGGTATTAGCTCTAGATGAATAGGCAGGTTCTCTCGCTCCAGCAGCTCGAGAAACATTGCTCCACGTTAATGTATCATCATGAAATACAAGATCACGATCGTCCTCCTCATCAGAATCATCTTCCATCCTTCCAAGCAACCACTCATTACAATCATCAATCTCTTTTAAAGTAATGGGGTCGATGGAATCTCGAATGGTATATCGACGCTTCAAAGCTCTATTATATTTGATGAAGACTAAATCATTTAATCGACTTTGATCAAGCCTATTTCTCTTCTTGCTATGAAGCTACAATTATAAATAAGTAGACTCGAGTTAGATACTTAGCTATCCTTCGAGATTAGGACTTAGGAGGTTTGAAATAATTACTAACCTGTTCAAAAACACTCTAGTTACGTTCACAACTCGATGCACTACATGTAAGGCCTAAAACCTTGATGGCAAACTTTTTCAAAGACGGAGCTGAATTTCCAAAACTATCCTACCATGCCACTAAAAATCAAAAGTCAATACTATGCATATTAATAATTTCCACACTTAAAGTAAAATTAACTAATATCATACTTTCGTACCTGGTGACCTTTTATCTTTATTTCTAATAGCCAATGTCCTTCTAAATGATTCTTCTGCATCCTTGTATTTAGATAGTTCTTCAGATACTTTGTCTTGTTCTTCAAAAGAAGGAATCATTCGGGCAATACATGCATGTAACCCCTCAGTAACTTCATCGTTATCACGAATGCTGGGATCTTTGTAAAAAAATTCAGGGTTAA
>JBBMEG010000024.1:12248938-12260114 GCA_037832605.1 Cyclanthera cordifolia
TCTTTTTTATTTGCCCACTGACATCATCTCTTGTAATAGACTCGATATGATCCTTTATCTTTTGTTATTTCATTAATTACTGAAGTTAGTGTTTCCTATAAAAAAAAATAGAGAACCTTTGTCTGACAACAGATTCTCGATGCATCCCTTATGGCAAATGAGCTTATATGAACAAAAAAAAAAGTTCAGTTAAATTTAGACTTAGTATTGACAAAGTCTGATTGGGTTTTCCGGGACAATATTCTAACAGTAAAAGGTTTTGAACCAAGATAGGGTTGGATAAAAGGATATATCTCTACTACAAAAACTTATCCATTAGAAAAGGGCCTAAACTTTGATTATGATTATTGTTTTAATTAAACACTATTTTACATCAATTAGTTAATACATAGTTAAGAAGAGTAATTAGTTTAATTAATAACTAATTGGAAATTTAGTTTGGTTAATCATGTTGATTAGTCAGGAGGTTTTATAACTACTTAACTTTAATCCTATGTTGTCAAGCTAATTAGGTCCATGTGCATTCATTTTATGATTATAAATTAGTGGCTTTGCATCTCATTTTAATTATGTGTTTTGATTCAATTGTAATTAAAATAGGCAAATTCTCTTAGTGAAATTTACCTAAACGGCAAGGTTGCTTTGTTGAGAAAAAATAATAAAGGAAGGGTAGTCTGGTCATTTGACACACTAGAGAGAGAAGAGTAGTTTTTGGGGGAAAAATTCATTTCACTATTTTACTTTTCCCATACCATGGTGAGAACCCCAAAGGAGAGAGGTTCTCCTTCACAATTGTTGCAGCCAGCGAAGAAGAGAAATTTGTTGCCCGTCCAGCCACCGTGACGTCTTCGTCTGTACTGTTGTCCACCTGTGAGTTTTGTAAGTCCGATTTTCCCTTACATTTTCTTGATTCTTTGAGGTTCAAGAAGGGAAAGAATTAGTTGTTTTAGGGATTTCTTTTGTTGTGACTTTGTGAGCAATCAAAATCAACTTGGAGGCTTGATTTGGAGAAGAAATTACTACTACTAAAAGTCTTGGTTCAAAGGAGTTCAAAGAGGTGGTGTTTTTTCTTTATTCCTTGTTTCCTTTGATTGTATAGTATTTTTCTTTTGTATAAGAGCAATCTTGTTAGATTTCTATTTACTTGTAAATTTCTTTGTATCTTGTAAAAGTTTGGACTCAAGAATCTCTCTAATAAGATTGGCTTACCTAAACCCGTTTTTAGGTGACGTGGATGTAGGGCATACGTACCAAACCACGTAAAATCTCAAGTTCAATTTCTCTTATTTTTCTCTATTTTTAGTCCATATATGCTTGCTGATTTTTGGCTTGAGATTCACATTTTTCAGTTTTGCTTTTGAACTATTTTCATGTTGTTATCTTGAACAAAATCGACATATGCTTAGAGTAGGTCGGAAATTAAATTTGTAACATTATCCAATGCCATGATAATGATGGAAGGCCTGGAGAGAATATTTTCCACACAGGGTCCTCTTTCCCCTTCCCTCTCCATTATGATTATAGATTGTCTCGACTGATTACTCACTAAGGTTGAAACAGGCTGAAACAGATGGAGCGAATAGGGGTTTCCATCTGGTCAACGATGGGCTTTACATCAACTATTACAGTTGGTGGACAACACAATCCTTTCTGATATGGAAAATGTTCTTTTTCTCAAGAAACATGTTTCAGATGGTGGATAAGTTGAAAAACTTTTTGGAGCCAAAAAACCAGCCATCAAAAAACAGAAATCACGGGCATCCTTGTTAACACCAAGGTTGATGGCATTGTAAACAGACACGGCCCCTAAACTGGAACTGTAAATCGTTACTGGACAGTCATCACTGAAAAAATAGAAGTACATCGCTCATCATGGACCTCATGCCGTGTCTCCTTTTGAAAGGCCAAACAAGGTGATAACAGAAATTGAAAGAATATTTAGAAACTATATTTGGAAAGGATGACCAACATTTCGCTCGCCCGTTGGGGCACTCTATTAATCTCCCTATATATTAGGGTGGTTACAGTCTATTCTCATGAAGAGGATACAAAGCTCTCCTTATAGTGAACATGTTATAATCATGAAGGAATTGCCTTGTGGAAGAATCCTATAAAGGCAGATACTGTTCACCATCATTCACCAAATGGTCTCTTCCCCATCTAAAGGGACCACGGAAATTCATCAAGCACCAAAATCTCATCACCAATATTTCAAACCTAAGAAGTACCGATACGGTTTTTACCCTCATGATTAATTTTTCTCATATGTAGAAAGTAGAAATCCCAAGAAGAACAAATTCTTACCTGGCCCATTATTCAGGTAAGGAAGAACACTTCGTTGCCTTTGTTGGTTGATCAGTTTGTTGTAATCTTTGTTGGAAGAGGGAGAAAAGCCTTGATCAAATTTTGTAGTCTGAATTTCACGTAGGCACTTTGGGATCTTTTCTTCTAGGTGTTTTCCGCTTGGTTTTCAATTTGCCAGACCGAGATATTGTATATATTTGATTGAAGAATTCCCACCTACACCACTTCTCATTTAGTGAGGGGAAGTTTTTGTGGCAAGCTTGGATTGGAGCTTTGTTGTGGGGCCTTTGGAGCCAGGGGAAAAATAGAACCCTTTAGGCAAGTTGAGAGAAACTCTTCTGAGGTGCGGTCCTTAGTGAGGTTCAATTTTTATCTTTAGGTGTTAGTGATGAAGTTCTTTTTTTTTTTTTTTTTTTTTGTAATTGCTGTTTAAGTATCTTTCATGATTGGAGTGCCCTTCTCTAATGAGACTTACTTTTGTGGGCTTGCTTTTTTTTATATTCATTTTTCTCGATGAATGTTGGTTTTTTCACTCTTTTCTCTTAAAAAAAACTAAACTACGCATGCTTGCCCCATGAGATTCTTGCACTTCTGCAGTCCTATTTTTTTTAAAAGGAAATGACTTCGATTGAATGAAGAGTTACAAGGGTGAAAAGAAACAATAAGAAACAGACATAAGAGGTGCAAACTTTACTAAATTAAATACCTTTAGTCCTGTGGACCTGGCATGGTTTACAGCACTGGAGAGGTCCCCATCAGTAGAAAGAACTACTCTATCACCTTCGTCATCTTCATACTGATGAAAGACGAAACTCTTGACTTATGCAATAAACTAAAAAAAAAAAAGCAGTAAGAAAAATTATTAAGAAACATACCAAAACTAGAGGACGACTAGCATCATTAGTAACGCCAACTCTTTGCATCACTACAGATACCAACTCATCTAAGGTCTCAGTGCCTAATAAAAAAACAATCATTAATTATTAGTTACACTAGAAGAATCTGTTATATAATTTCTGTTTTCTAATAAGAGGATTAGAAAGATTTTTGCAATATATTGAAATGAACCACTCCAATACAAAACATGTGTTGAAGCAGCATTTGTGTGTGCCAAATGAGCAAAGGTAATGGGTTCATGTCTATCTACCCCCAATTGTTGTAGAATTAAAAAAAGCCTACAAGCAGATAATAAAGGTAAACCAAGTGTTCAAGGTAATTGGACTATTCCTCTTGAGATCACATGCAAGGTCAAGTGCTAAATGTATCACTCAATCAATGTCTTAATACATGCTTACCTACTCCCCACTTTCAATTCCTTATCCTACTTCCAATAGGCTACTCCGAATAGGATTAAACATTCACTATCCTATTCCTAATCGGATTGGACAATCACATCATTACCATCCTCTAAAAACATACCTTGTTCCAAAGGTGTGATCAACAACAAAAAAAAGAATAACTAAAAAAAAAAGAATTGATTACAAGTTTATTTTAGGCGGAACCAGCAATTGTGGGCAGAAGTGTCAAGTCACTAGTGGTGAAAAGAAGAAAACGACAACGGGTGGTGAATATGACCAACAAATGATGGAACTAGTGGTGCTCGTGACTGAAAGTGGCAGCAGCTAGTTATCGGCACAAATGAAAGTGACAATGCCCAATGAATGGGGAAGGGTAGTGGCGACAATGGTGGCAGCCATTGAGGGGCAGACAATGCTGACGTTGGTTGATGAGGGGGCAGACGATGGTGGCAGAAAGTGAGCAGTAGAAAATGGTGAGTGACGATCGTAGCTGATGAACAATGCAGGACGGTGGTGACCAATGACCATTGTTTTTAAAGGCACAAAGGCGCAACGTGCAAGATTCTTTTTCCAAGTAACACCATGAATTGAAAAAAACAAAAAATATATACGTGTATATACACAAAACACGTATATATTAATCTCCTTCAGTATATAAATTTTAACTTTAACGTAGTCATCCCTTAAAAAACATGACATTAAAATGTTAATCCAAAATAAAAATTCGAAGTCCTAAAGATTAAACTTATGGTCATTAAATACAAATTCATCCCCATTCACTTCTTCATTGACAATAATGAGAGAGAAAAGAGAAGTGAATAGGCAATTAGGGTGGAAGCTTAGGTTTTAATTGTTTTAAAAAAAAAAAAACTTTGAAGTAATTGTTTAATGAATTTTAAATTAAAAAAGAAAGAACATTACCAATTTACTTAGATTTTAAACAAACAAAAACCACCAAGGGTCAAGGCACATGACTTGCACGCCTAAAGACTTCATGAGCGCACGCCTTTCTCAGACTTTTCTATCTGCACCTCGCTTTTCCAAGGCAAGGCGCCAACATTGAGCCTAGGGCTTTTAGAAGCCTTAGGCACACCTTTTGGGACTTTTGAAACACTGTGGCAGCAAAACCAATGAATGATGGAGGGCGGCAAAGACAGAGGCGGCGATCGTGATAAAGGTGATGGTAGTAGTGGTGACAATAACATAGGTGGTGATGATGGTGATAAAGAAGGTGGTGGCAATTGTACAATATATTGATATTGAAACTTCTACCACCTTCTTCTTTGCTCATTCCAATATTGAACCATCATTTTTCTTTAAAGAAAAAAAACTTCATGATTTCTTATGTAATTTTTTAAGAACCATACAAAAAACAAGTTGCTAAGATATCAAATTGATATGAACCACGCCAAACTGCTCTGATATCAAAATGATATGAACCGCTCTAATACCAAATGGGTACGAACTAAATACGTATTAATATAAAAGATAATACAAATAAACCAAGTGTTTAAGGCAAGACCATCCCTCATGATATAACTCCCAAGCCCTAAATCAATCACTCGATCAATTTTTTATTATATGTTTACCCTTCCCCACACTTATTTATAGTCTCATATCCTATCCTACTCCTAATAGGATTGGGCATTCCAATCCTATCATAACCATGCCATCACTTTATGAACGATAATCTTTTTTATTGCATCAATTTATAGTCTTGTTTCTCTTTACAAAAAAATACAAATCAATTAACCATGCCATCACTAAATTAAAGAACTGTTTACCAGTATATTTTATTGTCCCTCAGTTTAAAGGCTTCAAACCAAATCACCAGGGTAATTAATGCCTACAAAGTCTAGTTAATGAAAGTACCATATATGCGATCACCCTTAGTTGAAGCCTGAAGGTCCTCTTGGCTAGGTTGACTGTTCCTTATTAGTGGGAGAGGTTGGAGTTACCCTTCTAGGAAAGACGTGATTAAAAAAAACATTTAACTATTGATGGGATGGTATAAGGAGCCTGCAACAGGAGGAGAAAATAGAATAACTCCTATGTGGTTATCTAGATTCTGGAACAATTCAAGGGTTTCATTAACCAGCAATATCTTCTCTCAAAGGGAAGGGGTGTGTTCAAGGAACCTACAAGGAATCGCAATGAGCTCTGTTTTTAAAACACTTCAAATAACAGAGAAAAAAGATTGTTGTTTTGGTTTTAATTTGCTTAGGCTACTGCCCTGTCATTGTTTATTTTGTTTTATTTATAATTTTTTTGGCTTTTTTGGGTTTGTATTCATGAGTTTAGCCTCTTTTCATTTGCTTAATGAAAACAGAGAAAAAAGATTGATTCCCTAAGTTCTTGACATAGAGAAATGTAAAGACCCTTTAACCGAAACCTGGACCTAAGAAGTGAGCAATTACATAGGCAAACCAAATATGCTAGAGATGGTAGATGAAGGTAAGAACACGGAAGTTATAGCATATCCAATATAATATCCTTGAATGTAAGCCTACTATGGAGAAAGTTGATGGAGGTTTTGTGGTTTCAAGCCCTCTTTTCCCGAATATTTATAGGAATTAAACTTGCACAGGGCTATCTTAATAGAGTTAATTTAAGTCAGAAAAGCAGAGCACTCTTTGACACAAAATAGTGACAGCTCTAAAGTTGGAACATAGCAGAAGAACTTTTCCCAATAAAGAGCAAACGTGTAGTAGACTGGCCAAAATTCAGTTTTTTTGCCTCGACTTGGAAGTTTCTCTATTACTATTTCAAAACAAGAGAGCTTATAAAACACCATCAGCACTCACCACAATTTATGCGATGCACCCGACCCTTCAGATCCTCAAATTTAAAAGCAAACGAGTTTCCAAGGCCAAGTGAAGGATAATTTAGTGTCCCATCAGAAGCCATATATGTAGAAATTTCACTGCAAAATTCTCACGGAGGTTGAAAATCAGAAACAATCAGACAACTGCATGGATCATTTTTACTGTTGAGAACTCATACCTATGAGAATCGAGATCATCAGGTGGCTCTAAAGCAAGTGCTGAATCCCAAAATTTTTGCATCATTGTGCTTGCCACATCATTGACAGACCCAGAGCCACTTTCAACCTTGAATGACAAAAAAACTTATAGCAATCAGCGTTAAATACCTCCTAAAAAATAATTATCACAGTTAATGTGTAAGCTTCTTCAATTAATACAATTTTAAGCAAAAAATATAGGATAATTATATACGAGTCTTGCCAATACAGCTTTGGAAAAGCACCAAGTGGTGATGATTGTATTTAAAAATATCCAGAAAATGTTTCTCAATTTGATTAATATTTCACAAACCCACATTAAAGTGAAGAGAAACCTCTGTGGTTTTATGCCTTAATTTGATTAATGATTCACAAGCCCACTAAAGTAAAGAGAAACTTGTATGGTTTTATGCCTTCCACTATTGTGGTTTCTCATCCTTCAAGAGGAAGTGTTTTCTTGCATTTTAGAGATATTGTGGCTTTGGATTCCTCCTTTTCTTTGAAGTCCATCCTTTTAATGAAAGACTTCTCCAATCGTATTGACCTATCAAGGCTCAATAAAGTAATGATTGACGAAGGAATTGATCCAAACCTGCAAGGCTCTGATACTCAGTTTAGTGAACCTTCTAAGCAACTTCATTCCATATCCTGAAACCCATTCCCACCTCCTTCTCTCCCTATGGATAACCCTCTTCCTCCCCTTATAGATTTATCTTCGCCTTCTTCCCTCGACTGCACCATCTTCTGATATCGATTCCTTCATTGACCTGATCCCCCTTTTCCTCTCTTTTTGCCCCCCTCCAGCTATCCCTCATATTCCTCTTCTATTCCAATAGTCTCCCCGTTCATTTCCTTTATGAATTCTCTACTCTCATCCTCTCGTATTAAACCTTTAGCTCTCCACCATATTAGAAGAAGCTAATACACCTCATCCTGAAAGAAACCTTGTCATGATTCCTGATTGCATTGAAAATCACTATTCCTTCAAGCTTCATTCTAACCAACCCATTCTCCCTTCCCTCAGTGTCACAGTGCGAACCTTCTCTCTCTCCTTATTCCTTCGATTTCAATCTCATCCTTCCTTCGTCAAGCTCTTAAAGTTCTATATTTCTTGAAGTTCTATGTTTCATGGGATTGTTATCCATCATCAATCGCTTGCTACTTCACCTTCCCCCATAGCTACTGATCCACCCTCTCATCTTGATTCAAACATGGTAGCTGATATTAGTGTTAGCAATATTGACTCGTCAGCCGATCATTTGGATGAAGCTATCCTATTTCTTATACTCATGAGTTTATTTCTCCTTCTGATTTAGCTGAAGTAGCTATTTCCTCTTCATTGCCTCCCTCATAAGGTCAACAGTGTACCCAGTTGAAATCCCAGAAAGGCTTACCAACATTCTTACCACTTGTGAATATTAATTAAAGGAATATCATGAATCAACAATATACTCGGCCAATTGTAGTTCCAGACAACTTTTCTAGGTTGAGTAAGTTCTCTCATTTGGATTTTAGCAACTCAAATTTTTTGGCAGCTTGCAGTATTGCCTCTCAGTCATCAGCTTCAATAGTTTATCCTAGCGTTGTTGTTTGTAGTTGTGTTTAGTCTTTGATCGCCTTCCATACTTGATACTTCACATTGTAGATTTATTGGAGGCTTGCTTTTCTATCTCTAATTGTTTGCCATCTCAGACCTTCTGTTGTTTTTGAGTAGATTTTTGTTGTTTTTGCAACTGTTTAGTTCTTTTGCCTTGCTTTGGTCTTATTGGTTTTTTTGTATCTCTTGTTATCTCCCTCTTTTTAAAGTTTGAATAGGAAGTTTTTGCTTCTTTTCATTCTCTCAATAAAAAGTTTGTTTCTTGTTTTAAAAAATGTTCAGAAAATACAAATGATCGAGTTAGAAATATTAAGTACATGAAATGATTCGACATTACAAAGTACCGATAAGGTGTGCTTCATAACTTCAGAATATAACAAAATTAAATTCATAGCAAAAATAAGAATAACGAACAGAAATATTCCAAAGCACTTTACCACTTTCCATATCACAAGATCAAAATTGGCAATATCAAATTCCATATATTTGGGCAATTTTAGCATGCTCAAAATAAATAAATAAAAAATAGGATGAAAGACATTCTTGAAACGGGAGGGATTTCTATATCTTGGACAGTATGATATAATTATTTTGAGGAAAGACTTGGTTAAAGATAGATTAGTTGGTACGATTTACATAAATTTCTTTAGTGTCCTTTATGTACTTTGTCAAAGGTGAAGACCATTTGCATGCACATTCATCTTGCAAGTAGTCACAGTACGATATTTTTTTGCAGAGCTACATAAACATAGAATGATGTACGAATTTGATGTATAGCTTATATTGTACAAGAATACATGTTCGGATCTTATTTAAATGGTAAGGATATATAATGATAGGATCCAAACAAGAACAAAAACACGAACTTTGTATTGAAATATAAAAAATAAAAGAAAATACAAACTAATCAAGTTTGAATACGAATTGGAACCTCCCTCCTCTATGGAGAATCTCTCTAAGAGCCCAAATGAAATCACTCAAAATATTTGGACGCCTCTCCCTTCTTTAACCTCTCTTATTTATAACCAAACTATCTAACTAACTCTCTAACTATTTGCTTATATGCCCCTTTAATATCCATAAACCCTTCTAAGGACCAACCTTATCATTACCGGCCCCTAAAAACGCACCTTGTCCTCAAGGTGTGAGTACAAAATTCAAAATGAAAATTTGAGAGGGTTTTTTATTTTCGGCAGCTGCGGTGGTTGGAGCAGTGGCTGATGGCAGTTGATGGTGGCTGGCAGTGATGGTGCATGGTCATTTAAAGATAACTTCTTACAATAATATAACCCAATTGCAATGACCCAATATCCTCCTACTTCCTTGATAAGGTAATGGGCCTTCACCCATTCATTAAATACCAGCCAAACTAGAAATTCCAGCATTAATTTTTGGGCTTCAGAATCCTCAATTAAACTCAGTCCATGTAGCAATTTTTGTTTTAATTTGGACAAAAAACTAATCCATATGGTTCTAGATCCTTCCTCCTTTTTCTAAACAATTAGGGTTAGCCATCAAGGTTAACTTGAAACTTCTTACTCCCTCAACTTCACGCACGTGACCCCACCTCCACTCCATGTATTCTTTTTCGCGCTCTTCATCTCGAAAAAACCAGCAACAACCGCCAAATCTTTTCCCCTCAATCCGACTATTACACTCTGCGACAGCCATGGCGACCAACCATGTGGATGATTCTGGCCAACGATAATATAGGGACTCCGGTATTATCTCCTTTCTTCCTTGTTCTTTCACGGTTGCTATGAACGACCATGTCTTTTTCTTCTTATGTCCTCCTCTCTCTTGAGATCGAATGACCACAATTTGAGATCTAAAATCAACAAAAGCCTTAAATTAACAAACAGCCACACCTCTTTTTTATTTTTCTTCATCTTTTTCTTTCTTTTGCGCCATAGTCCCAGCTGTTTTGCCATTTTCCACCTTAGACAAAATTGTGGAAAGTGTACTCTCGTGCGGCTCAACTTGTTGGCTGGATTTTTCAACTTCATCTTGTAATAATTTTGAAAGGACTTTCTAATTGGCCCCTTCTTCTTCACCTTTTGTTTTCTCTTCTCTTTCTTGCGTCTTCTTTTGCTACTATATTCTCTCTTCTCTTCTTCACTTTTTTTTTTTTTACATATTTGGAAGAACCAAATAACTCTCTATTTTATCTTTTCCCTCCTCTTTGCTCTCCTCCACAAGCAGTGTAGACTCTTCTTCTTTTACAATTTTCTCCCTCTACTCCCTAAACTTATCTTGCAAGTCCCATAAACTCACTTTCATTCCTCTAAAATTCTTCTCCAGAACACTTTGGCATGAATCCATGCTATCCTTCATTGCAGCTTGATAGAAATCAAGTCTCGACATCATACGCTCCATCGCTTCACGAAAAACATCTTCCTCGTACATCATTATGGCCAGAAACGAATGGTTATGATACCAAATTGATAGGATCCAAACAAGAACAAGAACACAAACTTTGTATTGAAATATAAAAGATAAAAGAAAATACAAGTTTGAATAGGACTTGGAACCTCCCTCCTCTTTAGAGAATCATCTCTAAGAGCCCAAACGAAATCGCTCAAAATATTCGGATGCCTTTCCCTTTTCTAACCTCTCTTATTTATAACCAAACTATCTAACTAACTCTCTAACTATTTGCTTATATGCCCCTATCATATCCATAAAACCTTCCAAGGCCCAACCTTATCATATAACTGATATATACTAAAAAGTTCGAAATCTAAATAGATGAATAACACCAATATACGCTTTTGTAACTTTAATATGGCTAATTTGAAATGAAATAATTATTTTAAATTTAATTTGGTCAACTTAAATAAACACTTTTTTTACTAGTCAAATTTTAATAATTCTAAAACAATATACCACTCTTTTTTTAACTAGATAGACCATATAATTTTTCTATTTGAGTAACATATCTTTATTTAACGAAAA
>JBBMEG010000024.1:12272208-12292664 GCA_037832605.1 Cyclanthera cordifolia
ATTTTACCGTCTCCATCCTTATTATCAATTTTAGTCTCTATCACTACAAAATTCAATGTAAATTTCTCGAAGAACAAAGCGGGGATTACTCGAGCGAAATGGACGGAAATCGAGTTTCGCATGAAAAGTTATTTCACATTTATTAATTTCTTTACTTTTTATTATTTCCAAATTTCGACAACTTTCTCGTTCTTAAATAAATTTACTATAACTTAGATACTTTTTTAATAATTAAGATAAATGTTATGAGTTTCAATTAAATAATTAATTATATAAGAAAAATAGGTAAGTAAACAAATTTTTTAAAAATTTTATTATACAAACGCATTAAAAAAAATAAAATAAAATATATATATAAATGAGGGCAGGAAAATTTTTCATTAATTTTATATCTAAATTTGTCTAAACACGTTAAAAGCTAGAATAATTTCGGGATAATTAATTTGTAATTTTTAACAAAATTAGTAAATAAAATTCAGATTTCTCTACGTGGAGTTAGAACAGCCACT
Organism: Cyclanthera cordifolia; assembly: GCA_037832605.1. NCBI lineage: Eukaryota > Viridiplantae > Streptophyta > Magnoliopsida > Cucurbitales > Cucurbitaceae > Cyclanthera > Cyclanthera cordifolia. The sequence goes on from JBBMEG010000024.1 coordinate 12,272,718, forward strand.
TTCCAGAACTTCTCCTCTCAAGACAGAAGCTTTCGGTTATTATGAAAAATCCATCGCAAATTCTGATACTCTGAACTCTGTAATTCTTGCATTCATCCATGGCGACGCCGACCGCATTATCTTTTCCTCTCGCACTCGGAACTCTCAGTTGTAAGCTTTCTTTCTCTCTACCTCTTTCTTTTCACCGCCAAAATAATGGATTTCAAACGGCAGCCATTTCTAAACTGGTTGCACGTCTTCTTAATGCTCTACCCTCTCAATGCTAGTGGCGCGCTTCTGGATTAATTAGCTGCCTGTTCAGACCTGTCAATTCCAACTGATTGTAAATAGACGACTGCTATTTAACTATCACCAATTTTCATTCATGCTCAATTGATAGAATTATAAGCTTATAGGTTAACCAAGTCGTTATTGAATCCCAGAACAATGTACAAAGTGTTTGAAAAGAATGGATTTCAAAATTTAATTTCTTACGTTTAAAAAAAAAAAGTAACCTAGACCTTTTTTCCATAAAAAATGAGGCCATTTATTATTTCCGAGTCATGTGGATTTTCAACGCTCTTTTTGATTTTTTTTAAATTTTTTTATTGCTGTAGTTTCAGATGTAGCTAGGCGATGTGGAAATCTCTTTCCAGGATTTTCGAGAAAACTTGGAACCAATTTTTGTCGGTTATCAAGCTCTCGAGGGAAGGATATGAGATGTGCTGTTTCAAGTTCATCAAATAACAATGGAGATGTTACAGAGATGACTGAAAGTGAACTGGCTAAGCGTTTCTATGTCTGGCCAGATTACAAGGTCAGTTTATCTTGCCGGTTTATTCTGAAATTAAAAACATTGAACTTGAGCTGGTTCAGCTTCCTCTATATTTACATGATTTTATTTCAAGTAAAAGCCTGCTGAATAATAAGCGCTCATGCAATTGCGTGTTATTCAAGAATTTTATTCTTTTGACCATTGGCCATCTTAGAATTGAAGCTAATAGAAGGCGGGCCAACTGTTTATGATAAATGCTAGTTCGTTAATGTAGACATGTTAGTCGATGTAATTAAATTTACCTCAACCTATTAGCTTAAGCTTTTGCGTTGATTGGTACTTTAGCATAATTCAATGCATTTTGTCCAATGTTATTGGATCTGAAATGTGCATCCAGGGAATTATTTCATATAGGTTTACTTTCAAAAGTTAATGTGTGTTATCTTTTGTTCTTCATTGAAACCTTTTAACTTGAATGTTAAAGCGGATCAAGCGAAGGTACTCTGTTATAATCTTATCTTGCATTCACAGAAGCCAAGAGTGTGTATTCTAGGTGGAGGATTTGGAGGATTGTATACTGCTCTGAGGCTTGAGTCTCTCTTCTGGCCAGATAACAAAAAACCTCAGGTAATTTCCTCTTTATTTTTTTTCCTTGCCCTATTTTCTTTTCATATATACAAGATGAAACCCTAATGCTAATGGGCTATATACATAATTAATTCCGACAGATACATGAGAAATACATGGAACTACATCTTAACTATACTCCATTGTCTTATGTTTGAATTTCTACCGCTACTCCTCTTATTGACCATTGGTTTTGAAATTGAATCTCATGTTAATAATTTTAAGTTACTGGAAGTTATTAATCTTCTGTTTTCAAGCTACTAGATTGTATTATTCTTCACTTTTGAGATTGTCTTTAATGGTACTGAAATGGAACCAGGTGGTTCTTGTTGACCAGTCTGAACATTTTGTTTTCAAGCCAATGTTGTATGAACTTCTATCTGGAGGTTTGTCTTTTTTATTTGTGTTATTATAGAATTTTCTACGTTTTAGTAAAATGTCCCTTAGTTCAACTAAAATATAATGTTCCCTTGCATGCAGAAGTAGATGCATGGGAAATTGCGCCTCGTTTTTCTGATATGCTGGCTAATACAAGCATCCAATTTGTTCAAGACAAAGTGAAGCTGTTGGACCCCTGTGATCATGTTGTGAAAAAACCTAAAAATGCTAGTTGTAGTGGAACAGTAATTCTTGAAAGCGGTCTCCATATCGAATATGATTGGTATTTCTTTAGCTTTCTATGGGATATTTTAAAAATCTTGAAGTTGATAATTTAGGTTCATTTGACAATCATTTTTAAAAAAATTGTGTTGGTTCTCCCCGATTCTCATTTTTTTTAACAAACATTTGAATTCTTAGCCAAATTTCAAAAACTAATTCTTTAGGCTCCATTTATAACCATTTTGGTTTTTGGAAATAAAGCTTGTTTTCTTCCCATTTCTCTACCATAGTTTATCTCCCTACATGAAACATTTGAATTCCTAGCCAAATTCAATAACAAAAACAAGTTTCTGGAAGCTCTTTTTTTCAGTTTCCGAAATAAGGTTTAGTTTGAAAACATATCCACTAAATAGATGATAAAACAAGGAAATCCATACATAAAAGTTGTAGCTTAATTTTCAAAAAAAAAAACAAAAAAACAAATGGTTATTCAACCTAACAAATGAGTTTTCTCTAGTTGTTGAGAAAAAGTAGTGTCAACTTTTTCTCTTATGGACCTTGGACAGTCAGGCTGGTTCTTGCCTTGGGTGCTGAAGCTAAGCTTGATCTTGTTCCTGGGGCTGCCGAACATGCGTTTCCTTTCTCTACTCTTCGGGATGCTCAAGTGAGTTGACTAAAGAATACCTCAGCGAAGATGCAATCACTTGTACGGAAGTTAGTTATTGAAATTTTATGCTTTGGTATTCCTTGTTTTGCAGAGGGTTGACAGCCAGTTAAAAACCCTGGAGAGGATTAACTTTAGTAAGAAGTCAATGATTCGTGTAGCTGTTGTGGGTTGTGGCTACTCTGGCGTCGAGTTGGCTGCCACGATATCCGAGAGACTGCAAGAAAGAGGTTTGGTGCAAGCTATTAATGTGGAGACCATGATCTGCCCGACTGCTCCACCAGGGAATAGAGAGGCTGCACTTAAAGTATGTCATCAAACTTGGAACACAACACAATGTGAATTAATTGATTCGATAATTCCTAAGATATGAGTTTTTCTTTTTTTTTCTGAAATTTAGATGATCCTTTATTGTCCGTGTCTAGGAAACTTCTTATTTTCCTTGCAGTTTAAGCTAGCGGATCAGCGATGATTTTGTTTTTTTAAGTATTCTGTTTGAAAGTTTCGGGTTCAAGTGAGCAATAATTGGGTTTCTTAAACTATTCTATTTGAAAGTTTCAGGTTTTAGTATTCTATTTTTAGAAATATAGTAATTTTGAAACTAGAGTAGTCTTTAAAAATCTTGTTTTTTTTTGATTTAAAATCTTGTTAATTGTCAACCTAACCCATTGTTATTTTTACTTGTAATTTAATATATTTTTTATATTGGTGTGTTGGTTAAAGTTAAGAAGTCATCGGGTTTAGTTAAGCTATATTAACGTATCTTGTTTGTGATAGGACGGGGTAATTAGAGGAATTAGGAATAATATGAGGGTATATAGAAAATTAGTAAGGTAATTTGTCAGGATTTTCTATTCTAAATAGAGGGTGAGTGTGAGTGAGAAAGACATCACAATATTGAGAGTTCTCTTGTGGGCTCTTAGAGAATTGTTCTCTATAGATGGGAGGTTCCAAGACCTATTAAAACTTGGTTTATCTTGTGGTTTTGTAATTTCGTTGTCAATATATTTTGATTCTTATCAATTTGGCATCAGAGCGGTTCGATCCGTTATTTTTGGCCAAAGAGATGGGTTATGAAGATGTGCGAGATGTTTCTGACGAATGAGTAGTATGGATTCTTTTGAAGCTAGTATGAATGAGATCGTCAAAGAAAGAAGAGAAGGTATTACAATAAGCTTTAAGGAATTCACAAAGGATTGTAATCAGGCAGTAGCAGTAGAGAGAAGCAAGATAATAAAAGAGGAAAGTGAAGAAGTAGAGGAAAAGGGAGAAGAAGGAGTTGAATAATATATGAACTTCAAAGAAATACTACAAACAACGATAAATGTCCGGGTAAGTTCGTTGAAGATGAAGTCAAATTGATAGAACATTCTTGGCTAAGTCATACTAGACCAAATGTGAAGAAAAAAAGAGAGGAAAATTTGAAATTTATTATAGAGAAAGGAGACCAACTTGCATATTGGAAGAGACGAAGAAAGAGACATCGTCAATGGAACACGAAGAGGAAGTGCAACGGTGCAAAATGGAGATGGGAAGAAACATAGCGGTGCGAAATGGAAGATGAAAGAGGAACGTCGTTGTGTGAAATGGAGGACGAAGATGAAACGTCGTTGTACGCCATATTGGAGATTAGAGAAAACTGGTCGGCATTCGCTAAAGCCTAAGAAGACAAATCGTCATTCACGCAAGTTGGAGAAGACAAAACGTCGTTTAAGAGTGTCGAAGAAGGGTATTGCTCGCGCTTGCAGGGAAAATTGGAGAAGAGTTTCATCTAAACCTAGGAGAAAAAGTCAGCCATGGAGCCTAGAGAAGAACTCTTCACTAGTTAGTGAAACGTTTTTGTTATCAAAAAATTAAAAAAAAAAAGAAAAGAAAAGAAAAGAAAGAAGAAGTGGCGGCTAGGGTTTATTTTTAAACACTTGATTTAGCCCATTATTATGATAAAAGGGGATGGATCTTAAACATAACCAATATACATCGAAGGATTAGGCTTAGAGAAAACCAAAAAAAAAAAAAATCAGAAGTTTCTTTTGGGCATGGGCCCACTTTGTGGATGGAATGGGTGATGTAATTTGGGACTTTGGTTTGAATTTGTGCTTTGTTATCAAACACTCTTGATTCAACATGGACGACATCACCATTGCTTCGATCATCCGTTGCTGCTTCGACCACCATTGCCACTGTTGTCACCGTAAAAAAAAAAAAGAAAAAAAAAAAAAAAATATATATATATATATATCCAATTTACATTTTAAATTTCTCCACAACTTGAGGACAAGGTGTGTTTTAGGGGCCGGTAATGGTAGGATTGTGTAATTAGAGGAATTAGGAATAATAGGAGGGTATATAGAAAATTAGTATGGGAGTTTGTTAGGATTTTCTATTATAAATAGAGGGTGAATGTGAGTGAGAAAGGCATCACAATATTGGGAGTTTCCTTGTGGGCTCTTAGAGAATTGTTCTCTAGAGATGGGAGGTTCCAAGACCTATTAAAACTTGGTTTATCTTGTGGTTTCATAATTTCGTTATCAATATATTTCGGTTCTTATCAGTTTGTTTGATCGATAGATTTCCATGAACTCAACGGCTTTGAGAAAGAAAATAAAACGAAGATAACAACCTTGTAAGACTTCTTGAAATTCTAACTTCTTTGGTATCTAAAAGAAATATTCGTTTTTTGATATCACTGTTGCCAAATCTCAATTGATGATTTTTTTTTTTTGGGGATAAAATACCTTTCTGGTCTCTAGTTATGAGAACTTTGGGACTAAATAGAAACCAACAGTTTTGGTCCTTTAGATTTGAATTTAAATTTCATTATAAAAAATTTATTTAATTTTCATCCCATGAGGTTGGTGTTCGAATTTCCTCTCCCACATTTGTTGTACTAAGAAAGCCTCATCTCGGTGTTCTCTATCTAAAGGGTTTAGGGCAGAGGTGATATGAGAGAAGAATGAGAAAATGAATGATTCTCTATGTTTAAGCCACCAAGAATCACTCTCCCCACAACACATGTCCCCATAATCACATTTTTATTCTCCTCTTAACCACATTTTGTTTTTTCCACAACTACTTAGTATTCTCTCCTTAACTGTTTTTCACTCTCATCATACTTATTATTTTATTTTTCTCTTGATTATTATCTTCACTCCTAACAAAAATAATCATTCTCCTCTTTGTTTCCCCTAATTCTCTTCCTTTTCACGATCATTCTCTTTCTCCGCGGGATTTTTTTTCCAAGGCACATTATGAATAGGAAAAAAAAAACATGTGTATCTGTACACAAAACATATACTATTAATCTCTTTCAATATGTAATTTTTAACCATCCTTTAAAAAACATGAAACATTAAAATGTTAACTCCAAATGAAAATAATAAGTCCTAGAGATCGAACTTGTGGTGGCTAAATACGTGTTCATCCCAATTCACTTATTCATTACCGATAATTAGAGAGAACAAAGAAGTGAATTGACGATAAGGGTTGATGATTAGGTTTTACTTGTTTTTTTAAAATAAAAATTTGAAGCTATTGTTGATTGAGTAATGAAATCTAAAAAACTAATAGAGAAAACAACTAAAACATTACTGTTTTACTTGGATTTTAAACAAATGAAAAAAGCCCTAAAGGCGCACTTTGAAAACTTTAAGAATCAAATAGGAAATTCAAATTCTAGGGACCCAAAGGGTGTTGCATAAAAGTTGGTGTTGAATTATGTTAAATCAGCAATCAACCCAACAACTTGATTGGTGGTTTAACTTGATTCATCATGATATCATAGCAGGAGTTCTTGAGTTTGAATCCCAATCAAATCGTTTCTTCCCCCATTTAAAATTGAATTCTACTTGTAGGACATATCTCAAATTTCTCAACCTTCAAATGAGGGAGAAAGTTGGTTGATTTAATTTAATCTATCTAAACCTACAAGTATAAGCTTTTGGGTTGATTGGTGGCTTAGCATAATGATTTAACCAATCCAAAAGCTTAAACTGATAGGTCGTAGTAAATTTCATGTCCTCTTCATATGTATACACGGTTCAGGTTCACTTGACTCTTACATGTCAAATTATCATGTCTTCATATGTGTATATGTTTCACTCGACTAATTTGTAATCTTGGTTTTGTTCTTCTAGATTGGAGTCCTTGTATGTAGTTAGGGTTGAACTTTTATTGTTGGAGCTTGTTTTTGTGTGTTTCAAACTAGAGCAAATTATTTATTTTTCCAATGTCTTCATCCTTCATCTGGAAGCAAATGGACGCCTTAATTTGAGATTTTTGGCAATATTCATACAAATGATCATAATCTTGCTGTACATGCCAGGTATTATCGGCTCGCAATGTCGAACTTCTCCTAGGTTACATTGTCCGCAGTATACAGAGAGTGGACGATGCAGAAACCTCAGAAAACCTGAACGAACCAAGTCAAGATGCTAAATCAGATCTTGCTTCAAGTAGGTATCTGCTGGAACTTCAACCAACTGGAAGAGGATCACATGGTCGCACCCTAGAAGCAGATTTAGTATTATGGACTGTTGGATCAAAATCTTTGCTTTCAACATTGGAACCTTCTGAAAATTACCGTGATCAGCTTCCTCTGAATGCTCGGGGGCAAGCTGAAACTGATGAAACTCTTCGTGTTAAAGGTCATCCACGGATATTTGCGCTCGGTGACTCATCTGCCTTGAGAGATTCAAATGGACGGCTTCTTCCTGCCACTGCACAGGTATGAAATGCAATCTTAATCTGATTACATTTAACTCATGCTCATTTTTCCACTGGTTCAACTTGTGTTGAGACGTTACTTGCTTAGTGGACAAGAATATATGTTTATTTTATTTTAATTATATGTCCCCGACGGGTGGCGTAGTGGTCAAAAGCTTGGGTTTTGGAGGTATGCTCTCCTCAAGGTCCCAGGCTCGAGATCCACCCATAACATTAATTTGTAAATACCTCCCATGTCTCTATTCCTTCGATGTTTTCTGGTGCCTGGCATAAGGATGAGCATGGTTACCTTGAGTATCGTGGAAGTTTCGATTTTTCGATTTTCAAGAAAACAAAAAAAAAAGATTTGAAACAATTTCATTGATATATGGGGAATCTTCGAAGAGGAAATTACAAAAGGCCTCTTCAAATCATAAGGACTATTTAGTATTTACACGAAGAAACCACCAAAGGTACCATCGATACAGAATAAGAGAAGTCTTTACTTTTTTTTTTTTAATACAATTGATAGACTAGTCAGAGTCTCACTAAATTTATTGGTTGCTGTTGCGGTATAATAAAATTTATTTATTTATATGACACATGTGAACACCATAGAAAACATGTATCAAAAAGCATTGGAGAAAAATTAGAGAATTTGGGTAGAGTAGGAGATTGTTTACAAGTGCCAAGTGTTAGTAGATAGAAACTAGCTTCAATTGAATCAATAAAAGGAAAATTTAGAGAATTTGGGTTGAGTAGGAGATTGTTTTTTCGTAGGCTCTTTTTTTTGTACGTCCCGTTCTTTGTATCACCTTTCATTTTTATATTGGGTTCGAGACCTATCTGTGACATTAATTTGTAGACACCTCCCGTGTCTCCATTCCTTCGATGTCTCCCGGTGCCTGGTCTAGGGACGGGCGTGGTTACCCCGGGTATAGTGGAGCGAAGCTTCGATTTCCCGGTTTCAAAAAAAATAATCCTTCTAACACATTTCCATCCTAAGGAGGGAATGATGATAGAGAATGTAGGCAGCGGAAATAAGTTGAAGCAATGGTATACGTACTCAAGATTAATATCTTTGAGTGACCTTGCAATCAAATATAGTTGGTTTTTTGAAAATAGTTGTAATACGTGAAAGTTAGATGGGCAACTATGTAAACAAAAAATGAGGTGTAGAGAGATAAGTTGCATGGAAAGAAATTATTTAGCGAAAGATATAGGAGGAAGAGAGATAAAAGTTTGTGTAAGAAAGCGTGCAAAATTAGTTGATGAGTTGAAACTGTCACGAGGTGGATATACTAAGCAAAAATTTATTCTTCTTTTAGTGGTAGTGCTTGAAACATATTTCTCGAATGGAAATAAATTGTTGGACTTGAAACCCTTAGGGGTGTTTGTTTTGCATTATTAACGAGTTATTTTTTTTTGAAATTGGGAAATCGGAGCTTTGATCTACTATACCCGGGGTAACCACGTCTGTCCCTAGGTCAGGCATCGAGAGACATCGAAGCAATGGAGACATAGGAGGCGTCTACAAATTAATGGCATAGATGGGTCTCGAACATGAAACCTTGAGAGACAACCATGTGCCACCCCTTGGGGACATTTCTAATCATTTATAACCACTCATTTCTATTCTCTCAAAATAATCACTCATTTTTAACTACATTCAAACGAGTTATTGTGTGCAACCACTCTACAAAAACTATCATTCAAACGAGCTATTACTAAAACTCAAATTTCTAATCACTCAAAATAACCCGTCATTTATAATCACTCTACAATGTCACATCCAAACACCTTATGGCTTATAGTAATACGACATATGTTTGTTACCATCTAGATAAGCCTCCTTAGCATTTTCTTCAATTTTCCTGGCACCTACCCTTTTACTTTATTTCTAAAGATTTTTTTTTTTTTTTTTGAAGTTTTCGATTTGAATATATGCTCCCATTGTCCAAGCAGGTTGCTTTCCAGCAAGCAGACTTCGCTGGTTGGAACCTTTGGGCTGCCATCAACAACCGTCCACTTTTGCCCTTTAGGTTCGAAATTTGGATGTCTCGATACTATATTAGTTGTTCTCAGCTTTTGTTGGTCTATTTTTTTTTGTGTGTGCATCTGGCTCGCCAATTTATGTGTTCATGGAGGATTATAAATGTTCTTTTTTAATTAGCAGAATTTGGTTTGAAGTTTGAACTTTGAACTCTGTGATAAGAAAAATGTACCTTTAACTAACAACTTCTATTTAAAATTTTCAATAATCAGTAGTTTGAGAACAATTGTTTTGGATCAATTACTTAAAGTCTCTATAATTTCTTTGTTTGGCTTGCAGATTTCAGAATTTAGGAGAGATGATGACTTTGGGTAGAAATGACGCTTCAGTTACTCCAAGTTTCATTGAAGGTTTAACCTTGGAAGGTCCAATTGGCCATGCAGGTAAATGATCCAATTGAGTTTGATATGACTTTTTATGTCACGTGATGTTATAATAAAAAAAAAGTCTTATTTATTATTTTAATCGTTAAGACCACTTTTTCAAAATTTTCGATATTGTTTATTATACCTTCAAAGATGCAAGGGATGAGTGTGTACGACTCGTGAGGTCTTTAGTTAATTGAAATACAGCCTTAAAAAATTATATGATGGTTATGTTATACAATGCTTTTAAAAATACTAAAAAATATTAACGGGTCGCTTGGAGTAAATGCTTAGAACATGTTTGGGGTGATGGGATGGGAAGGGAAGTGAAGGAAAAAAAGTGATCCCTTTCCACCGTTTGGCTCACAGGATTGTGTCATATCCATTGCTAATTTACATTTACTTTTCCCTTCTGTTTCCTTCTCCTGATGTTGTTGTTTCCTTCTCCTGATGTTGTTGTTAAACATGCCCTTAGAAATTTCCTTTTCTTTTGATACGTTTGGATGGACTAAGTCCAAGAACCTCCCTAATACCTTCCATAAAGCCAACTTCGTTAACCTTCTATGTATAATATCACTTTTACTTTAACCAACTGGCTCTTTAATCCAGACGAGAATTTTCTCAGCCACAATCATTCGTAATCTCTTTATTATAGATACAAATCTATGATTTCTATTTTTGAAAAAGGTCCAGAAATGTCTTGTTTACATGAGGGTTTTTGCTATAACCACTCGCAATCCTTGGATCCAAACATAATAACCGCTCATAACCACTATCCCATTTTCAAGCACACTATAAGTATCTTAAATTAATAGTCTTAGCACACAATAACTTATAATATATAGTGTTCAATAACAAATTACTTTGAAATGTAGTTCTCTATATTTTTACTACTTTCTCACAATGTATTATTTATTTATGAATTAATATTGATGGTATTTTGGCAGCAAGAAAAGTAGCGTACTTGATAAGGCTACCAACGGATGAGCACAGGCTTAAAGTGGGGATCAGTTGGCTCACAAAGTCTGCTGTCGATTCCATTACATCAATTCAAACCACTTTATCTGGTGTCTTCACAGGTAAATGATCCAAATATTTGAAAAAAAAAGGTTATTAAAATATATCCCTGTGGTCTACATTTGTTCGAGTTTGATCTGGATTGAAGGGTTCTTTTTTATTTTATTTTGCTTCTCAATATAATTCAATTGCGGATGATTTTTAACACTTACCCAATTGACTCGGTCTAGGGATGTCACCCTTAGCTACAATTATGATTTGGTTTTAAATTTATGATTTGGAACTTGTCTTTCAAATTAAAGTTGAATCCTCTCCCTTTCCAAATTTAAAGTTCAATTCGAAATAATAATAATAACAACTTTGATGTTTTATCGACGACTTAGTAAACTGAGACTTTAGTATCAATTTAATTTGAATTTCTTTTTTGTATTTATGGATTCTATATATAATCATTTTGATTTTTTGTCTTGTATTTTTTATTATTTTTAAAAGATGAAAATCATAGGAGCTTTTACATGACTAGCAAAAAAGAAAAATGTTTTAACAAAATTTGACTCAATTAAACTAAAAGGAAATTGGTTACAGATAGTGAATTTTGGCATCTTTATGTTTTTTTATAAAATTTTCTATATTGCAACTTATGAAATATTTAAATTATCGAAATTTATGAATTTTATGCATAAGTTTATTAATTTTATTTGATTGGAATATCAAGTTTGTTTGTTTGATTAAAATCTACCAATAACTCTTCTCAAAAAATTTTTAAAAAAAAAATTATATCAATAACTACATTTAAAGTAACCAAACCAGTTTTAGTTTTTTTTTTTTTAAAAAATGATCATAATTTATTTACTTTTTCTACTCAGAGAGATAAATTTAATAGATAGCTACATAATTGATAGTTTAGATTAAGTGAAATAGATATAGAGTTCAACCAAGTAACATTGATGGTTGGTTAAAATACTATTTTGTCCCTTAACTATTATCATTGTTTCATTTTAGTCTCTAGACTTTCAAAAGTTCAATTGTGATCTCTCAACTTTGCAAAAAGTTAAAAAATAGTCCTTGAAGTAAAAATAAAAAAAATAAAATAACGGAAGTTAGTAATTTGATGAGTTGCCAAGAAAATATTTATATATAAAAAAAAAAAACAAAAAGTCTTCTTCATCTTCCCTCTTAAACCTTTCTTTCTTCCATTTCAAAATAAAATCAAACAGGAGTTTAGACACAATAACATGGAATACTCCTCATGGTTGGAAATGAAACTACTTCGAGGCATTTTAGATATGAATTCTCAACTTTTGAGATATACTTTCATAACTTTATTTTTTGTTTCACCCCAAAAGTCTCATATCAATGGATATGATTTTCATCACTTATAATAATCTTTCTCTCTTCTGATCAATGTGAGACAATTTTGTTTGTAGCCCAATATCAACCGTTCATATATTAGACATTCTCTCCCAACAATTATATATCAACCTCCAACCCTATGTTTGTAGTGTTGAAATTTACTTTCACATATTAAAATGAATTTTAAACCACCTTAGGTAGTCCATTAGTAAAAAATTGTCTTAATAAAAAAAAAAGTTGTGAGTTCGATTCATGATAGTCACCTATTTAGAAAATTAATTTCTTATAAATTTTCTTAACATCCAAATAGCGTAGAGATTGGGTTGTATGTTCTATGAGAATATGCACATAATGAACACACACGCTTATAACTAATAATAATAAAAAAAAAACTCTAAATCCTAGTGTGGATTATGATCAAGGAGGTAATCCAATGACGTGTTGATTTTATTGTTAGAAGGTAATCTAATTCAACAGCACGGTCACATGTTTGAAAAAATTTATTGGCGTTTTAGAGATGAGATGTTGTAAAAAAATTTCAAGTAGTATTAATATAAATTTTTGTAAATAATAGTATATTAATGACGGTACAAATAATACTATTTTACCAAATGTAATATTGATCTAGTGAAATTCGAGTTGCAAGTGAGTCATTATTGTTCTGTATTTTTAATACTGTACTTATTAGTGTAGGAATGTATTATTATTGTCTTTTATCATTAAAACAAATTTCTTAAATTAAAAAAAAAAATTTGATAATACTTTTATTTTTGCCCAATTTTGTAATTATTTTTCTAATATGGCTTAAAAGCCCTACTCTTTTGTTTTTTACATTTTTTAAAGGTCAATAACACTATTCAAATAAAACTACCATTTTTCATTCCTATATTAATAAAGATGACATATTTTAACATATTATTTAAATTAATGATTTTTTTTATGGACAATATTTTTAAAAATTTTAAAAGTTCAAAAATAGTTTTCACAAAAATCTCATAATTCATAAGATAATTTTCAATATCTCATAATTGAGCCCGCGTGACAATCAATTTAATTAGAAAGAGACATGCAAGTAAAATAATTAAACAAAAATTGAATCTTGATGGAGTATTTTTTTTCTATGGCTCATTAATGATTCTTTTTAGATCGATTGGGGAGCGATCAGGCACTTTTCAATGAGGATAAGTCAATCTTGGGGGCTCCCTAGAGTGCAACTTGTTGGGAGCTTGGTTGGAGCTGTGTGGGGGCGTAGAACGTTTCGTTGGCTTTTCCATTGGAGAAGAATGGAGACGAAGCAGATAAGTAAGGGCAAAAACAGGAACACTAAAAGTTAGAGAAGGAGATCTGAGAAGGGCTTGAGAGAAGGAATGTAAAGGCCCGACCTAGACTTGGGTCCTAGGCCTTCACCTAGATGCATGAGCAAAACAACCTTTAAAAACTAAGTCATACTGAATTAAATGCTTCATTAAGTAAAACATAAAATGGTTCTCGAATCAACAGAGAAATGGTACCCAGTTCATAAAACCGTTCTACAAGTGAAGAAAACAAAAAATTGATGATGTTGATCATGGTCATTGTAACCAGACTGTCTATAGGACTTGAATTTCCTCTTATACCGCTGATGATGCCGATCAGTAGAAAACTCATACCCCCAAACTTTCTTTCCAATGTCTTAGCTAGGTTCACACACTCCCTGAACGTAGCAGGCTTATGAGCTAGAACGTCTGCCTGCAATCCCAAGTGCAAACTATTCATGAAATACCTTATCTTTTGCTTATTAGTAGGGATTAGTTCTTCAGCAAAATGAGCAAGCTTGTTAAAACTTATCTCATACTTAGTCATCGTATCCTGACCCTGTCTGATTTTGGTGAACTTGTTGATTCTGTCTTGCCTGTCTGCGTTAGTGAAGTGCTTTTCATAGAATGCCGCCCTGAATTGCTTCTAGTCCAATGGTCCATCACCAGACGACCTTCTTTTGACTTCGGTTTTATACTAGGTCTTTGTCTGGCCATGCATCAAAAAAGCGGCGCACCTTACCATCTGGTTCTTGGGACACTCTATGTGATCAAATACATTCTCCATATGGTCAATCCAGTCATCTGCCACTATCGGATCCATAGAAGATCTGTCGAACTCCTTATGGTCAAACTTCTTGAAGTCATTGATTATCCTAGTGTTATCAGAAATACCTTGAACTGTTCTGGTGGTAACTGGCTCAAACCGGGGTCAGATCCGGCGTACAGGTTTGTGCAGCTGCTACTACTATGGGTGTTACTGTAGCATCAACTCCACGTGCTATAGTGCGCTCTTGATGCTGAGTGCATCCCACCGAGGCTGAGTTGAACTTAATCTCTCAGTCCCTCCCAACTAAACAAGTCTAACAGAAATTTGACACGGTACACAACACATCATAGCATGGATCATCACAACGTTTCACAGTGAACACAACAACACATATAACATGTTACAAGTTCTCATCTTACTTATTCATGATTATAACCTTAACTCAAACGAGTTACCTGGTGGCGATCGACAGCTGAAGACCATGAGATTCAGCGACTCATAATGTAAGTCAATCTACAAAATCTAAGACTCTGAGCTCTGATACCAACTGTAAAGGCCCGACCCAGACTAATGTCCCATATTGGCCTACACCCTTTAAAAACTAAGTCATAGTGAATTAAATGTTTCATTAAGTAAAACAACAAATGGTTCTCAAATCAACAGAAAAGTGGTACCCAGTTCATAAAACAGTTCTACTAGTAAAGAAAACAAAAAAAAAAGTTTATCTATAAAATCCATGGGATGAGAGAATTAAGAAAAGCAAGAAAGTAAAGAACAGGACATGCCCACGGTCTCTGTAGCTCCGAATCAGCCATCTTGATAAAGCTCGTGTGTACATGTGGATGTCCACAGAGAAAATGGTGAGTTTATTAAACCTAGTAAGGATCCCTAACTTAGGATCAATGTAAACATGAATTTTATAAATAGTAATGAATGCATGAATCAAGGTGAATTTTAATGAGCAGTAGTACCGGAACAACCCTAGTTAGAGTTAAAAGAGGGACGATTTGTGAGACATGTTCAGATGATACACTTATTAGAGGATAGCTAGGAGAAAATTTGTAATGGCCCGAGAATTCACCCCGCAGCTTAAAGGTTAAGTTTTGGACTTATCGAGACTCCCAATAATTTATTTTAATTTAATTTTGGCTTTAAAATGCTTAAATATGTTAAATCCGGAGGGAGGTAATGTTGGAATTAAGAAAAATGAGCTAAAAAGGTTAATTTTAGCCTTAGGGACATTTTGGTAAATTTTTAGGCAAAATTTGGACTTATATATAAAGATAAATCTTCCTTTTAGATCAAATAATTAGAAAATCATTGGTCATCGTTGTTTTCCGCGCTTCCCATACTCCGAGACTATTTTCTCTACATTTTTTGACACCCTCAACTCGCCAATCATTGCCTGCATTAGCTGTGCTCGACAGTGACAGAGATAGCAGCGCCACCTTCAGAATTGTCGCGCCCGGTGTTTTGTGCGGCCGCAAGCAACAACGAACGATGAAGCGCCAGATGTTTGCTAGTGACTCGCCCCCGCCTTCGTGGAGCTCGCAGTTAACCAGAGCCTTCCCTCGTTTTCCTCGTTGACAACTACCTACAGCTGCCACTTCAGTGTCAGGGTCGTTGTTTTCCCTCAACTCCTGATTGGATCGCTTCCTCCAAACTTGTCAGCACGTCTCGAAGCTGCTTTTCGAACCTGATTTCGCCTCTCAACGAGTGCCATGTCGCCCAAACCTGCAACTTTTTCTTGCATGTGCGTCATTGTTGTCTCCTTCACACGCCGTTGCTGGTCGTCGACAAATTTTTGAATTGCTGGCTCGTGACTTAATAACAAGACATTTATCCATCATGCTTAAGTTGTTCGTAAGGAAAAGTTAGTCTGGTTGGTCTAAACTAAAACCATGGGTAAAGTTGAAACTAGTTTGGTTTCTAGACCAAACTAGAGGATGGGGTATTTTAAACATTTTTTTTTCCTGAGCTAGTTCTTGGGCCTTATTTTTTGTTTCGTCTATGTATCTCTATTTTTTAATTTTTCTATAGTTGAGATCTTATGTTCTTTTGGTGTGGGTAAGTGTCTTTGAGTTCTCATTAGCTTAGATTAACTCATTGTCTAGATTGTTGTAAGGTGTGTTTTGTTTTACTGGTTCCTTCCACGAAAGAGTTTGTGCATAAAGGAATTCGAATAAACGATTGGTTAGATCGATGAAAGACAATGGTGGATCTTCTATAGTATGACCCTTCCATTATTTGACTTTGTAGGGGTCACGTACCTCAGTAGCTCAGATGCTCCATGGATTACCCCAAAGTCCTTTTTAAGTTTACCAGGATGGTGTTGACGAAGTTTTTTTTTAGGATATGTTTAGTCCATGGGTAGGTTTGGTTTTGATTTAGCTGGTTACTTTTAAATGGTTTATTTTTAATTTTATCTTGGTTCGGTCACTCTCTAACATGTGGCTCGGGATCGGAGTTCTTGCAAGATGTCCCCTAGATGGTTGTGCCTCGTTAGGAAGGTTAGGTTGTATAGTTTTGAGATGTTTGAATTGAAGTTTTAAGAGTATTTAGAATGATAATTTATTTTGAGTATTTATAATTAATAATTGTAGTCAAAAACTTGTTTGGATGTAGTTTTTAAGAGTATTGAAAATTAGTATTTGAATGAGAATTTATATTAAGTATTTAGAAGTAATGACTGTAAAAAAATTTGTTGGAATGTAATTTTTAAAAATATTTATAATGAAAATTTATTTTGAATATTTAAAATAATAATTTGTAATGATTAGCATAAAAGGTTGTTTAAATGTGTATATATATTTTTTAGAGTATTTAAAATTAATGATTTTAAATAGTAAAAAAAAATTGAAATGTAATTTTTGAGGAGTTATTAATTAATATTAATTTAAAATATTAGTTCAAAATTCCATTTCAAACATCGGTTGATGTTTTAGTAATGAAGTTATGTTTGTCAAAAAATAAGAAGAGTAAAATGATTAAACATATAATTGAAATTAAACCAGTGTGCCCCTGCACTTTCATAACAGGGTCGCCTCCTTTCTCTCTCCTCTGAATTCAGATCTCTTCACCTCCGTTCTTTCTCTTCATCGGCGATCCATTTCCCCTCTTAAATTTCCATTTTCCTTCTCTCTTGATCGCTGTTTTTGTATCTATTCATTCGCTTTCTTTTTGTTATTAGTTCGTCGCCATGAACGATTTCGAGGATCTTCTAGCTACCAATTATGGATTCAAGCCCCAGGGTAAAGCCGCCGCAATGGCCGCTTCAAAGGCTACTTCCAATATCAATCCTACCAGCTCCAACAATTTCGATCTTGGATCTCGTGGCACATTCCGATCCACTAAGAACCCCAATTCCTTATCCGGGTCTCTCGCCGATGACCATGATTCGCTTCATCGACCCACCAGTGCTAATGAGAATCGCGAATTCGATGGTCTAGATGATCTTCTTGGTGGCCCCGCCAGGTTCTCCCGGAAATCAGAGAGTCGTGGGGGTGATTCGGATGTTAATTTTGACTCTCTGTTCCATGGGGCTGGTCGCTCTGGTCAACAGCCGGCTTCGAATCTACCGGTTTATGACAAACCCGTGTATGATGATGATATCTTTGATGGCATTCCCGGCTTGAAAAGCTCGTCTAAAGTTCAGTATGATGATGCGTTTTCATCTTTGTCTTCGCCGCCTAAGCCAGATTCGGCATTTGATGATCTTCTTGGGGGATTTAGTAAATCAGAAGGTGCGTCGAAGAGTACTGGTGGCAAAGGAATCAAGAGTAAAGATAAAGAAATTCCTGCTTTTGATGATTTGATACCTGGGTTTAGAGGCAACAGCCCACCTGGTGACAGGTATACCATCTTCAAAATGGTGTTCTGTAATTTAATTATGCTCTGTAATTGCCGATTGATCAATTTCGGTTTTGGAAGTTTGCTCAATTGTTACCATTTGTTCAATCTATATTTGGCTGTCAACAAAATTGGTAGGAAATTAATTTCTAGTAAGGTGGCGGCCACCGTGGTTGTATTATCACTAAATTTCACTTTCCTTTGTAAGAAATAAACTCAAATTTGGTGGCTTATGAAGGCTTTCATGAAATGCACTAAAGTACTCCATTAGTGCAACTTCAATTTTGAAATTGGATATCAAGAAAACCTCTCAATCTGTTGAATGGAATTGGGTTGAATTTCTGGGAAAATTTATATCCTTAAATTCTTGGTTTTTGTTAATGGTAAACCATGAGGTAGAATTGTTTCTTCTAAGGCTTGAAGGCAAAAAGATCCCATCTTTCCTTTTCTAATCACCATAGGACAATGAATTTAGAATCTTGCAGCAGTAACATAGTCCAATTGAATCATTTTACAATATGGATACCATTATTAGGGCCTTTTGAAGACATGGAACTGTATAGTATTATGTGAACTCTAAAGTTTTTTAGCTTAAGACTCTTCTTGTTAAGATTAAGGTGGACAATGGATAGAGAGATCTCTGGGCAAGTTGAGAGACTTAGTTATTTGGTCAATAACATAGCTTCCATTTCTTATCTCAAATTTTTTTTATAGGAAACGTAAACTCTTCATCTGTTGAGTGAAAGTTGCGCTTCTGCTATGTGTCTGACAAACTTTTGGGGGAGAATGATGATGTTGTCAGCTTTCATCATACGAGGGAGAGAGGCCTTTCACTATTAGTGGAAAACAAACAAGCCATCAAAGAGGGAGAAGAAGAAAAATGTTGTTCGTGTTTAAGAGGGAGAGAAGAGGTCTGGTTTGAGGGAGCAAAGCTGGTCGAAGATGGATTGCAAGAGGAAGAGGGGGAGGACAGGCTAAAAATGAGCTCCCCCCGACACCAGTGAGAACAAAATTGGAAGGAGGTTGAAAATCACGATTCTAGGGTTTCCGGGAGAGCTTTTTAGGGAGGGACCGAAAAATTTCTTATCTTAGTTTTCTCTTTGAAAGTAATACCAAGATGTCACATTTCTTGTCCCTTGTTATTGATAGTAGCCAATTATATTAACCAAGAAAACGTTAGACGGAAGACTTCAAGCTCTCATAAACTCCAAATCACTAGGGCCTAATCCTTTTAGTCTATACTAATTGCCTATTTATTACAATATGAGGTTGGTCCTTGCATAGACGTTAAGTCTAACTAACCTAACTAACTCTATTAGGTAATTAGAGTAAACTATTAATACTCTAAGGGAGGGTATATGGATCATATCATTACCTGGCCCCCAAACATTCACCTTGTCCTTAACGTGCTTATTATCAAAACAACAGCCAAAAACAAAATAAACTACAAAAGTTTTCTGGTCATCGAAGGTGGCGGTGGTGGCGTTACCGAAGCGACTGCGGCTGATCGGGGGTGGCAACAATGGGGAGCAACTAAAGAAAGTTAAATTGTATCGCACGAATGAGACCTCCATTGGCGATTTCATCAAGCCATTTTCTAGCGATTTCATCATTTTTCTTTCTTCTTCGTACGAAATCTTGAACAACGATGAGGGGATTGTCTTCTTTGCTTTGATCAAGTTTATCGATGACCAAGAATCACCCTCTTCTTTACTTCCTCTTCGTCGTTTCTTTTCTTCTTTTTTGTTTTCTTTGCGAGCATTCGTACCATTCTTGAAATATGAAACTAAACATGCTTCTCTATTCCACCAAAATTGATTCCATTTAAATGTTAGAATTGTTAAGTTGATGTATTCTTTATGATCAAAATTCTTTGAATTTGAAGGATGTATGCATCTTT
>JBBMEG010000024.1:12292764-12328065 GCA_037832605.1 Cyclanthera cordifolia
ACCCGAAATCTTTCTCATATCCTCAATTGTTGAATAGAAGATGTCTATTGAGTGAATAGTTGAAGATTTGAAACAAATGAAAAACGGAGGCTGTGGGTGGTCCAGCGTAAGAGAAAGAGGAAGAAAAGTAAGAAATTGTCAATCGGCGGGTGTACCCCACTGCATTGAATGCCACTTTCTTCATGGCTGCCCCATTGCCCATATGCTCTTGTCTCGTTTCATTTCCTTCTTTTTCTCCATTTACCAATTTCCATTACTCTCCATCTCTGCCACTGCGAATTTGTGCGATACGATTTAAATGCTCGTCACTAGCCAGTGGGTGGTGGTAGGTTTGCTTTTCCTTTCCCCTGTCTCTATCACTATAAATACATTTTCCCCCTCTCTCTTTAACTCTCTCTGTTTTGGACTCATTTGCTACTTTTTTTTGTCTAATTTCTTCATTTGAGGAGCAAATTCCAGATGGGTTTCTCACTGTTTATCCTAATTGATATTCCCTTTTGCTGATTCCGCATTTTCCCATCTATTTTTGATGTTTCTGGTTTGTTTGTCCACTTTTTGAAGGCTTCCGCATCAACAGTCTCTGGGATTTTTTGCTTGGGATAGAGGAAGCAAAGTGGAGATTCAGATTCTGGGAAAGGAGAGGAAATGAATGAGGTTGTGACGGAAGCGACTTCTCCAGTTCGTCGTGTGTTGTTCATCTCTGCGGGTGCTAGTCATTCGGTCGCTCTTCTTTGTAAGTTGCTTTGTTTTCCCTCTTCTAATTTTTCTTGCCATTTGTCTTGTAGATTAATATTAGTGTTGGAATGTGATAATCAATGTATGGTGCTGATGAAGAAGATTTTGATGAGTTTATTTATTGGGGTTTGGTGAAAATAGCCTCCAAGTGAGAGGCACACTTGGTGGGTATTTTGCTTCTGCCATTTTGTGATAAGGAAGATTTTTGTGGGTCATGCCTCATTTTGGTTGATGATCTCAAATGGTTTTTAATTATAGGTTAATCGTTTTAGATTGGAGCTACTTTTTTGAAGTTAGTGATTTGGTTTGACACCTTTTGTGGGGGTTTTGGTACACTTTTGTAATTGTTTATTTCTTCTCAAGAAAAGCTCGGCCTCCTTTTATTATTATTAAACTAAACTGAGATATTATATATAATTTTAAAATTTTGTGCAATGTATTGTTATGTCCAAGTATATAAAAATGACGAAAATGTACCAGCATTTTATTGGTAAGGAGTTGATTTTTAAAACGTTCAAGGGCATACAAGACAAACCCATGAAAGAATCTGAAATTCACTACATAAGAGACGAAGAATTTATCAAGTCCAGCTGATAATTGCTAACAAATTCATTGTATAATTAAGAAAGGTTTAAACCTAACAATCATGAGAGCCTTACTCTCGAAGTATATGCTGTTAAAGTGAACAGACAATTTCTAGGTTCATATTTTGTTCCATTAATAATTTTAATAATTTTTTGGAAAAAATTGCTGTTAAAGTGAACAGAAGAAAAGGTTCTCTTAAGAGTCCTATTTTACATAACTTCACTTTAATTTTTCGTTGCTTCCTATAAACGTTATTTATGCAGATTGGGGTTCATTTATAGATTACTCATTTTGATCTCATCCATCAGGAGGAGATTCCTTATCTCCTTGCCATTTTTGTGTATCCTCTGTTCTTATATGAAATGCTAAATATCTCTTATGAATAAAGAGGAGTAATTGTTCATTCAGATTACTTTTGTCACAGGGTGTTGCTTGAAAAGAAAATTTAGAAAATAAGACAAGCTCATCTTTTTTTCCTCATGAAATGTCGTCATGTTGTTTTTTTCTTCCCACCTATAGGAGCTCATCTTCCTTTTTCTTGGTTTTTTCCGGCCACTCTTTTTTGATGTGTTCAACTGTATTTGGGGTAAGAGATCTGAACTATGACCCATAGTCATAAACTTGTGCTTTATGCTTGTTGAGTGCTCTTGTTGGATTTTCCCACCTCTCTTCGGCAGAGAGTAAATCAATATTATGGCCAATTGATTATTTTTGTTGGGGGATTTTTCTATTTGAGGAGACAAGGGATCTTTATATTTGGAGCCCTAGCCCTTAAGAAAACTTGTGATTTTGGTTGTTTTTTGTGGAGTTTTTTTTTATTAGACATTGGACTTCAACTTGGCCTAGCACAAAGTGTATTGATGTATGCCTTTCTAAGAAACAAGTCTCGTAGATTTTTGTTAGGTAAGAAATGAAGACCATTTTATTGATAAAATGAAAGTACTACATAGTGAGAAGCGAAGGCCAAGATCTTAGTCTAGTTTACAATGGGATAATATAATAAAAAAAACAAGTCTAATTCTCTCGAGAAATTGGATGTCCAACTTAAGATCCAAAGAGTGGCAAACATGATCACCAGGGGGGTTATCTCATGATTCAACAATACATTTGGGAGATGCACTCGTATGCCAGGATACACCATTAGATCTGAAAAATGAGGGGAGGAGTCTCATCCCGATTCAGCACCAAGTGGTAGATGTGTGGGGAAGATCTATGGCTCATCACCAAATAGCTTGGAGATCGAGAAGACTTGGAGCTCATCACCAAAATACCAATGGAGATATTTGTCCTCCCTTCTAAAGTCATGCTCTATCCTTTGCCTAACCAACATGGGACTACATTCCTTTGTCAATGTGAGACTACTTTCCTTTGTTTATATTCCCAACTCAAGCTTTGGAAGAAGCACTGCCCTGCTCGCCTTAAACGTTGAAAGAAGGATGTGGAAAAAGATAATGGTCGAATTTCAAAGCTTCTATGTAGTATCGCACATGGATTTCCTGTAGGCCAGAAAAGCGAACAACATCACCTAACACTGATGTAGAGGAGAGCTTGCTAGAAGGATCATAAACTATAAACGACTTGCCAACTCTAAGGGATGGTGTAATATACCAATTTGTCACACGATTTTCACCGCACGCATGGCCGTTCAACAACTGAATAATATTAGTGCTGAGGATTAACTAATAATGATACGTACACGGAAAAGCTAAGTAATCTTTTTCAAAGCCCTAAGAAAACTGATCGACGATCAGATTAAAAAGAAAACCTGATCCAGTTCTTATGAATCGAACCAGATGAAAGAGAAAAGCTAGGGATAAGAAAATATGAAGGCTCCACTCATGGAAACCTAGGGATTGATCGCCAGAAAATCCCGACTTGTTGGTTTTGTTGTCAAGAGCTAGTGCCAAAACGAACATCATGGAGGTTTTCAGTCGAGCAGAAACATCTACTTGGGGAAAATACCATCGATCCGAATGTGTTCATATGGGTGTGTTATTAAATGACAGCCTAAACTCGTACTTCAAAGTAAATTGCATAGTGACTTGCTTCAGCCCTCAATTTTCCGCCTTTGTTCTTTAGCTCCTGAAGATAGTAATCACTTGTTGTTTTCCTGCCATTACTCTTTTCTTTGCTGGCGAAATCTTTTAGTTTTGTTTGATCTTCCTTGGGTGTTCTCTCACAACGCTAAAGATAATGTCCTTCGGTTGCTTCTTGGCCCCCATTTTCGCAACAAAGGTCATTTTTTGTGGATTAACTCTATAAAAAGCCTTCTTTATGTGCTTTGGTGAGAGCGAAACCAAAGAATTTTCCAAGATTCCAAGTTGCATAGGCACTCTAGAAGAGAATCGACATGTTTAAAGGTTTTCTTATGGGCTTCATCATCAGAGGCTTTGGCCAGATATTCCATCCAACATATATCTCAGAACTGGGAGGCTTTTTTCTAGCATTTTCTTCAAATTGCACTACTGTGTTGTGCTTTTGTCTTGTTGTTTCTGTTATCAGTTGCATTTTTTCTCTTCTCTTGTTTGTTTTTCTTTGTTTCTTATACTCTTTTGTCTTCATTTTCTTAATGTAAGGTTGTGTAATTTCAAAAAAAAAAAAACTACTCTGCTATTGGAGGGAAAGAGGCTATAATTTTTTTAGATGGGTTGAGGGTCTTTTGGTTGAAGTGTGGTCCTTTGTTACGTTTCACACATCTCTTTAGGTTTTGATGTGTAAAACTTTTTGTAATGACCAAATCTTATTTTGCTAGATTATAGCCTATTTTTATGTTAGCTTGGCTCCTTTGTTTGTTTGTTCTTTTTTTAATTCTATAGTATTCCCCTTGTATTCTTTCATTTATTCTCAACTAAAGCTTGATTTATTATAAAAAATGAGGGGAGGAAAAATTAAGAAACATAAGAGCTGGGGAAAATACCTTTTCTTTCTTTTTAACTGTCAATGAAATGCTTGTTTCTGGTTAAAAAAGTAAATCAGAAAGGAAGAAGAAATATAAGAACTTAGTTGCATGTACTTGATTGCTATGACTTTGAGTTGAGAGGGTGGGTAGCTTTGAGATAATTACAGATGAGAAACTTACTGTTTGTTTTGCTTTCGAGTCAGACAAAATCACGCCCCCTTTGTCATAGTTTGAGCTTGGAAGTTATATTATTCTGATAGGTTATACTGCCTGAACATTTGTAGTGCTAGATAAAAGACATAAGTCCAGTTCAATGTGCTTCAATCCAAGGGTTTGAGTTTGTTAAGTAATCAATTAATTGATTCAAGTGTTCTGAGTTTCTTTTTTTTGTTTTCCTTTTTCTACCTGTTCCAAGTTTGTTCTGCATGTCACACATAATTATTTATTAACGTGACATGTGACACATGTTTAGCTGAAAAAAAAATTAACTATCTATTCATAATGTTATTTTAGCTGGAATGATGGAGCTAGTTTACAAAGACAATCTCCCCTTTCCATAATTTCATATCATCAAGGCAATATTTTTGGTTCCTATTAAATATGTTTGCAGTCACATTTAGCCTTTTGACCTAGTTATCAACCACATTTAACTGTTCTTTGGATGGTGTGCAGCTGGAAATGTTGTTTGTTCTTGGGGTCGTGGAGAAGATGGTCAATTAGGCCATGGAGATGCTGAAGATCGACTTTCACCAACCCAATTGAGTGCATTGGATGGCCATGAAATAGTATCAGTTACTTGTGGGGCTGATCATACAACAGCTTATTCTGAAGTGCGTACAGAAGTTTATAGTTGGGGATGGTAAGCGATTATTTTATTTATTAATTTTTATGTGAAATTAAAGGTAGAAATAAAATGTATTGTATTATATTGAGTCAAACATACTTCCTCTTGTACAGAAAGACCATCTATCAATGAGGAAAAAAGTGTTACAGATATCAATAATAAAAGTACACATATTATATAACCAGTATTACAAACAAAGATATAAGAAATTCTAACACTCCCTCCCGAATTGGTTGGTAGATATCTTTCCAAGCTAGCTTGTTGATTAAGGGGGTCAAGGCATGCCTAAGAATCTCTGAAAGGCATTGTTGGGGACTATTCTTCTGTTTTTAGGCTTGTCTCTAGTTCTATGGGGGATGTGGGTATACTTTTTCTGGAAGGATACTTAGTGGGAATAGTCCTTTTGTTAGGTTCCCTCGCCTTTATTCATATGAAACACCGTTTTGTTACTGATTTGTTGGCTTACCCAAGACAGCATACTTCTATCTTTTTGAGTTTCCAGTGTCTGTTGTTCGATAGGGAGACACTGGATGTTGTGGCTCTTAGCATTCCTATGTGTAACAGGAAGAGTCAAACAAAAGGTTTCACCTTCTAATCTTGGTTTACAGTAAAAGTTTATCTTCTAGAAAAAGATTGAAGGTGCATTAGCTTGCTATTCTAAGTTCCTTTTATAGGACAAGTTCCAATGAAGTATAGATCTTATTTTGTGGCACTGTGAGATGGTTTATAAGATTTGGAGTTGGCTCTTTTGTTTTTCTTTGGCTACATAGAGAGTGGTGGAGTGATGATTATCGAGTGCTTACTTAATTCCTGTTTATGGGAGAAGTTTTTTTTTTGTGTGGCAAGCAGAAGCTTTTGCTATTTTGTGGAGTCATTGAGAAGAGAAATAATGGAATCTTTCGGAGTATGGAGAGGTCTGTAGATGATGTGTTGTCCATTATTGGATTCTTTGTTTTTCAGTGCCTCGATGGAAAAACCCTTATGTAAACTAATTACACTTATAAGTCGTATTTAGTTGGATTGGATGCATTTTTGTTAGTCTCCCCCTCCTTTTGCTGGTTCTTTCTTGTTAGCTTTGTATTCTTTCATTCTATCTTAATGAAAGCTTGGATGTTTGTAAAAAAAGGTTTAATGAAGTAATGACACGAATGAAACATTGAGCTTAACCTACTTTTTTTGAGGGAGAGAAAAATTAAAGATTTGAAAGAACGACGCTATATAAAGGATTTGATTTAACCCCATTGACGAGAGTCGAGACGAATTTTACTCTTTGAGGTTAAAATAAGAGGCTTTTGTGGAGACAAATATCCACGGACCATCTAGAATGTCATAATTGAAATAGTAAAAACTCCGTAAAGAATCACTTTGACTGGGTCTTCGTAAACATTTTAGTAAGACTAAATCATTACTTATGAGCTTTTCCTGACCTATTTTGATTTTGCTGTTTTTGTTCTCTGTTTTGCTTATCCATTTTGTTCCAGATAGGACAATTTTATCTCCTTTATTTCCTTTATTTCCTTCATTTCTTGTTTGTTTTCTTGTTGCTTCTTTATGTCCCCATTGGGATTTGTTATCTTTATGTATTACCTTTTCATTTTCTTAATGAGAAGTTTGTGATCTTTTCAAAAAAAAAAAAGTCGGCAAAGTTGCAATGCTATAATAATATTGATGGGATATATTTTGTTGACTATATTCCTTAACTTGATTTTCAGGGGCGACTTTGGGAGGTTAGGTCATGGTAACTCTAGTGACTTGTTCACACCGAAGCCAATTAAAGCATTGCATGGTCTTAGGATTAGGCAAATTGCTTGTGGAGATAGTCACTGCTTGGCGGTAACTATGGAAGGGGAGGTGCAGAGGTTGGTATATTTTCCTCATTTTTTATCAACCTTAATTTATCTTTTATCCGAAGGTTATAATTTTTTTTTGTTTACTTGTGCTTTATTATTGCTGGTCGTAAATATGTTAATTAGTAGTAAAACCATTGATGATTTTATTTTATTCCTATTATTATTCTTTCCTTTCATGTATTATGCTCTTCTCAAAGGTTATGAAATACAACTATTTTTTTTATCCATTCAAGTTAAGATAGTATTAGAGCTTTGGTAAGTCCTAACCCGTAAAAGCCCGAGCTCTGTTGGTGAATCATAGACATCCATATTAAAAACTCATAATTATTAGCTTAGTGGAATTGGAGGTTTTATTATAAACAATCTGCTTTATGGGGACTTTTTATTGCTATAAATATGGTCTTGGGCGGAATTATTTCTGATCTGGCAGCGCTGACATCACAAATCTCGGGGCCCACGGAAGGATATTTTTGCTACCTAATTTTGAATAAATGTTCGTATGAAGGTGGGGTATGGATCTTATATCTCATTTCGAGATGATCTTTGGATTGGAGAAACCTCTCAATAACTCCCTCTATTATCTCTCGTTTTTTACCACTGGATTCCTTTGGTGGATTCATGGAATTTTTGTTTAAGGCGTAATTTGACTGATGTTCAGATTGAAGATTGGGCCTCCCTATCATCTTACTGCCCTCACCCTACTTGGGAATGTACAAGATACCTGGATTTGGTTATTGGAAAGTAATGGTCTTTTCTCCACAAGCTCTCTATCTAGAAAACTTGCATCATTCTCCCCTATGGCTAGCAAATCTTTCTATCAACCGTTGTGGAAGGCATTCCTAAAAAAAGTGTGTTTTTCCCTATGGGAATGCAGCCATGGGCGTAAAACACAAATGACATTATCCAGAAGAAGTGTCTTTGGTCTGCCCTCTCAGCTGGTGTGTTATCTGCAAGCCATCCTTCGAAGATCAGAGACACATATTTCCTGCCTGCTCCTATGCTTCATCCGGTTGGGCATATATATTATCGAGTTTTGGATGGAGCACACCACTGCCTCTCAGATGCACTGGCCTGCTCCATTTTCTCTGGTATGGCCATCCATTTGCTGATGCTAGTGAAATCTTGTGGCACGTTATCCTGGCTACTTTCTTTTGGAAAATTTGGGCAAAGCGTAATGTTATCCTCTTCAATGACAAGGAGACCCCTCGTTTCTCTCTAACAGACCCTATCATCCACATCAACCTTTTTGTAATTTTAGTCTTAGCTTTTTACTTGCTAACTGACATTTTTTGCTATAATGCTCCTCCTTTTTTTGTAATTTCTTCATATATCAATGAAAATATTGTTTCTTATCATAAATGAAACTTGGATTCAATCATGAAAGTACACCAGTACCAATTGACGAGGAAAGATACCATGCCTTGTAGGACTTTTTAATTTATCATTCTCATACATGTTCAAATATTGTTATTACTATAGCATGGTCAACCTACTTATGCACAATACTAATGGGAGCACATGGAACTTTATACATTATTCTTGGAAATCTGAGTGTGACTCTAGGTAAAAGATAATTTTCCGAAAACAGACCAGAGAAATTTTGAGGTTTATAGAGATGTAAACTTGGAAGGTGATATTACAAATCAAAGATTTACCATAGGATATTCAACTTTTATATGATGTAATCTTGTAACATAGAGAAGCAAAAAGCAGTGTATGGATGCAAGGAGTACTATTGAGACAGAATTGAAAGCTCGTTCTTACGACATGTGCGAAGCCGAAGGGATATGGATCGAGAAAGTCTTATCTGGGTTGGGAAAAAAGTTGTTTGTAACGTATAGGAATGATGTGTGACAATGAAACAACAATTAACATTGCAATTAATCCAACTTACGATGATATAACTTATTATCATTCAAAAGCTATCAAATACATGGGAGAAGCCCCCTATTTATAAGGCATGTGAGGGTGCAATGGATTTTTTTTTTGAAACAGAGACTTTATTATTATAAAAAAGGTGAAATATACAATGTAAAGAGAAGGAAAAAGCAAACTAAGCAAACAATAAAAAACAAAGCAAGACAAATTACAAGTAAAAGGCCACAAGATACAAGATAGAACAAGAAGAGCACCGGGAGGGCCATGAAACTTAAAGAAAACATTCAAGGTAAACGGTTAGGTGCTGCACCAAATAGCTTACAAAGGCTTTCGAGGAGGAAGCTCAAAGACAAGATTGTAGACAGGCAGCATCCGAGATGAGATGCCAAGGTCTATGTCTGTCTGGAAAAATTCTGAGATTTCTTACTCACCATAGCTAGTAAAGAAGGCTTTTAACATTATTGATCCAAAGAAAACTTGCTTTCTTGTTAAGATTAGGACCAAGCAAGAGTTGCTTGGCGTCAAGGACAGAACAAATAGTGAAAGTCCAAGGCAGGCTGAAGCGTACAGGACAAGTCCTTTTTGTTCGGGTTCCTGAAGGTCTGATCTGAAGCCTCAAGGAATGAGTGAAACTGCATGCCTGACCCGAGAGGAGGATCAACTTACAAAGAGAGGTACGATTGCCTTGAAACAAGTGCATTAAGAGTCTAAGCAAGCTAAAATGCACTCTTTGGGAAGGCTTTCTCGGGTCTACGGTAATACCCTTTGAAGCAGCCCTCTGTCGGGCAGGAAAATGAAGTAGTTTCGTCTACCTTGTCAGTTTCAGTGTTTTAGGAACAAAAGCGAGAACCATAAGCTCTGTCTTTTTTTGGGTCGAGCAGCTTTGCACCTATAATAGAAACTTGGGGAAAGAAAGAAGGAAACTCTGTTTTCGCTAAGAAGTCGATTCCATCATAGAGATGAAAAGAGCAGGAAAACAGAACATGGCCTTCAGTTTCTACATTTTCAAAGCATAAGGGACAAGCAGAAGACTGCAAAAAATGGCCTTGTAGTTTGCTCTGGAGTAAACAGCAGCGTTTAGCTTGTCGTGAAACAGAATCCAAATGAAAATGTTGATCTTTTTCGGGCATTTAGACTTCCAGATACAATTGTGAAGAGCTTTGTCAATAGGGGCTTTCTCATCCAAAAACATAGCAGCTGATTTGAAGGTTAAGGCTGCAGAAGGATCTAGTTTCTATGTTACTTTATCTTGATGGCTAGATAGCTGCTTTGAGGCTAAGAGGAAGAGGAGCGATTCAAAGGCAATAATTTCTTCATCCTTTAGGTTCCTACGGAAATTAACCCACAAATTAACAATATTAACCTATGTTTCCTAATTCTACCTCCATCACTGGTCTTGACTTGATTTTGTTGAATTCGAGTCCTTTTGTGTAGGTTTTGGGACGTTTGTTTTGTTGGACTTTTTTTTAGTTGCCCTTTCAGACTTCCATTTTTCTCAGTGAAAGCTTGATTTCTTATTGTTGGGGCCTTAATGGTATCGTATGTCCTAGGGTGTTTTTAAGATTCTAGATGATACTTTGTGGCTTTTAATTTGCGTACTTGTCTCTAGACATTTTTTTGGGGACTTTTGGGATGAAGTTTACTTGTAATAGTGTATGCGTTGGTTATTTTCATTTACTAGGGATATTATTTGTTTCCATACTTGCAATAATCTTTTAATTATTATAGAGGATAATATCTCATTGTATTATTTTTTCCTTTTTTATTATGAGGATTTTTCTATTTAAGAAACCTCTGTTGTACCATTGAAATATAAGAGAAACAATTATTCCTCTCTCTCTCTCTGTTTATTCACATGGTATTAGAGCACATTTTAAAAGAAAAAAATAATAACATTTTTTCTTCTATGTGAGAGAGAGCCCTTTGAAATAAAAAAAAGGGAACAAAACCCTAATTTGATCTCCACTTCAGCCGCCGCCAACACTGTTTGACATCACGGCCGACGTGCAACCTCCGACGACAGACCTGACTGACTGCTTCCCCCTCAAAACCCTAGCCCGCGCCAGCTGTCCGTGCAACCTCCAACCAGTTCGTTCGCGCCGCCAATCGCTCCAACCACCTTGTTCGCGCAGGTCTGTTTTTGCATCTCGAGCGGTTTTGTGTTTGTCGAGCCGTTCTCCATCGACGTTCGGCTACTGGAGAAAGACGTTGCAGACCACCGAGCTCTTCATCAGCGGTGTGTGACTACTGGGACTACATACGTCGCAAAACCTTCACCACACTATTGAAGCGCCGTTGGCCTATTTTCTTCGAAATACAAGCCTTAAAATCTTGTTTCTTACTGAAGAACACTGTCAGAAGACAAGATATCAGTTGCTGGAGTACCAAATAATAGCCCTACTATTCAGATTACAACAATTCGACTTAATGGTGACAACTCCCTTTGGTGGTCACAAAGTGTGCAAATGTTTATTCGAGGTCAATGGAAGATAGGGTACATCATTGGAGACAAGAAATCACCCTCTAGAGATGATCCGTTGTTTGCCATATGGGATGTTGAGAATTCCATGGTTATGACCTGACTAGTAAACTCCATGATGGAAGACATTAGTAGCAACTATATGTGCTACTCTACAGCAAAAGATTTATGGGACAATATTACTGAAATGTACTCCGTCCTGGAAAATCAATCACACGTGTTTGAACTGAATCTCAAACTAAGTGACATAAAGTAGGGAGGTAATTTCGTTACTCGGTATTTTCATTCCCCACATATTACATTACAATCTGTCCTTCATGTTCCCAAATTAGCTTGCAATTTACCATAAGTTAGTAAGATTTCTAAAGATTCTAACTGTCGTGTTGTCTTCTATGATTCACATTGTATTTTTCAGGAACAGGAGTCGGGGAAGATGATTGGACGTGCTAGGATGCTTGACGGCCCTTACTATTTTGAGGAAGCTTCAACTAGTCATAAAGAAATTCAGGGCTTGAGTAGTGTTAGTTCTACTTCTGTTAGGGAAACTTTAATGTTATGGCACTATAGATTAGGACATCCCTGTTTTTTCTACTTAAAGTACTTGTTTCCAAAACTTTTTATAGGAATTGATTGCTCTACATTTCATTGTGAACATTGTGCCTTTGCAAAAACTCATCGCATTTCCTATTTGCCTCAAAACTATAAAGCTTCCGCACCTTTTTATTGAATCCATCGATGTTTGGAGTCCTTCTAAGGTAGTAACACAGAGTGAAAAAAATGGTTTGTTACCTTTATCGACAATCACACTCGTGTAACCTGGGTGTATCTTCTAGCCAACAAGTCAGATGTTAAGGAGATGTTCATCCGTTTTTATAACATGATTGGTAACCAGTTCAAAACCAAAATAAGTATCCTCTATTCAGACAATGGAATTGAATGTTAATACTTACCTAACTGAGTTCTTATATAGTAACCAATCAACTTGTAGAAACACACCTCAACAAAACGGTATTGTTGAAAGAAAGAATAGACATTTATTAGAAGTCTCTCGTGCTATTATGTTTTCAATGAATGTACCTCAATATCTATGGGGTGATGCAATTCTTACAGCTACTTACCTCATAAATAGAATGCCTACTAAGGTTTTGGGTTTCCGAACTCCTTTAGAACACCTTAAAAACACCTTCCCTACAATTTGGATTTTTTCAGACCTACCTGCCAAGTTTTTTGGATGTACAACATTTGTTTATGTGTCAAGTCTTTCCCAGTCTAAACTAGATCCTCGGGCTATAAAATGCATTTTTTTGGGCTATGTATCTCATAAAAAGGTATATAGATGTTATGATCCCGCAGCAAGGAAATTTTATGAAAGTATGGTAGTAGATCTTAATTCTCTAGTGCCTAATAGGGAATGTTCCTCTTCAGGGGGAGAAACACTACAAAATAATTTACCTGAACTTCAAGTTTATACTAGGAGAAAACTGAATCAAAAGAATAATGGCACGATGGTTGATCCGACACATAACCAATCTGATACTCCGACAACTGATCCTGACGCTCCAGGTAATTTACCTTCTACTTCTTTCCATCTTGAAAATAATCTTTCTGACCTTGATATTCCTATAGCATACAAGAAAGGAACTTGTAACTGTACCAAATATCCCATTGAGAACTATTTGTCCTACCAAAAATTGTCTGGCACCCATAAAGCATTTACATCTAGGATAACTAACCTGTTTGTTCCAAGAAATATACAGGAGGTCCTAGAAGATTCGAATTGGAATTTAGCAGTTATGGAGGAGATAAATGCACTCAAGGAAAACCATATGTGTGGACATTGTTGTATTACCGAAAGACAAAAAGACAGTAAGATGCAATTGGGTATTCACTATAAAATGTCATGTAGATGGGAGCATCGAAAGGTACAAAGCAAGATTGGTAGCTAAAGTGTTCACCAAAATGTATGGAATTGATTATCAAGAAACATTTGCTCCAGTGGCCAAAATCAACTCAATCAGAGTTTTGTTGTCTATTGTTGTCAACAAAGATTGACTTTTGTATCAACTTGATGTGAAAAATGCATTCCTTAATGGTGACCTTGAAGAAGAGGTATTTATGGACTTACCACCTGGTTTTGAAACAATGTATGCAAGTTGAAAAAGGCATTGTATGGTCTCAAGCAATCACCTAGAGCATGGTTTAAGCGATTTGGAAAGGCAGTTTCGAGTTATGGCTTCCTTCAAAGTCAAGCAGATCACACTATATTTTACAAACATACAAGAGATAGCCAGGTGACTATTCTGATAGTTTATGTTGATGACGTTATTGTGACAGGCAATGACGATATGAGAATAGCTAACTTGAATAAAAGATTAGCAAATGAGTTTCAAATCAAAGACTTAGGAGTTCTAAAATACTTTATGGGAATGAAGTTTGCTAGATCGAAAACTGGTATTCTAGTAAACAAAGAAAATACGTTATAGACTTACTAGAGAAACTGGATTACTTGGTTGCAAACCAGTAGAAACTCTTATTGAACAAAACGTGAAACTACAGGTAGCAACAAGAGAAAAGTAAAGGATAAAGGAAAATACCAGATACTTGTGGGAAGACTCATCTATCTATCTCATACACAGTCTGATATAGTCTTTTCCGTTAGTATGGTGAGTCAGTTTATGCATGCTCCGGGTCCTGCTCATTTTGAAGCGGTATATAAAATTTTGAAATACTTTAAGGGTACCCCTGGAAAACATATACCGTTTAAAAGACAGAATCATCTGAATTTTGAAGTATACACAGATGCTGACTGGGCAGGTAGTACTACACATAGAAGGTCAACTTCAAAATATTGCTCATTTGTTAGAGGAAACGTAGTCTCATGGCGCAGTAAAAAACAAAATGTAGTGGCAAGAAGTAGTGCTGAAGCTGAATTTAGGGTTCTAGCCCATGACTTTTGTGAGGGTATATGGATAAAGAGACTCTTGGAAGAACTTAAGTGTGCCCATCCAACACCAACACGTGTATATTGTGATAACAAGGCGGCCATTTCCATTGCCCACAATCCTGTCCTCCATGATAGGACAAAAGATATTGGAGTCGATAAACACTTCA
Organism: Cyclanthera cordifolia; assembly: GCA_037832605.1. Lineage (NCBI taxonomy): Eukaryota > Viridiplantae > Streptophyta > Magnoliopsida > Cucurbitales > Cucurbitaceae > Cyclanthera > Cyclanthera cordifolia. The sequence continues at coordinate 12,307,146 of JBBMEG010000024.1, forward strand.
TAAAGGAGAAGATTGAAGATGGAACCATATGTATCCCCTATATGCCGACCTCAGAACAAGTGGCTGACACCTTTACAAGCTGGCAATGAAAGATATCTTCATACCAGCTTGAGGGGGAGTGTTGGTTATTTTCATTTAATAGGGATATTATTTGTTTCCGTACTTGCAATAATCTTGTAATTATTATAGAAGATAAAATCTCATTATATTTTTTTCCTTTTTTATTATGAGAACTTTTCTATTTAAGAAACTTCATTTGTACCATTGAAATGTAAGAGAAACAATTATTCCTCTCTCTTTTTGTTTATTCACAGTATGCTATTTGAAGACGGTAGGTTGGAGATAAGGGAGAAGAAGTATAGGAGTTTAGTGGTGTTTAGACTTCTTATAGAGAAGTACTAGTCTTGGGTAGGTTTGAATCTTGATGTCTCTTTTTAGGTGTATGGCTCTAAGAAATTTATAACCATCTATCATCTCTTATTATATACAAAAGGTAGCCTCTTATTATATACTGCGGATCGAATTCAAAGAAAGCTACCTCAACACTCGCTCTCTCCATCAAATCTGCCCGCTATGCCTATTTCAGCAAGAAACCTCATTACACTTGCTATTCTCTTGCCCATATGCAACTCTTTGTTGGTCGAAGCTTCTCGGGTTTTTTAAAGTAAGCTGGGTATTCTCCAACGACTGCAAATCAAATGTGATATGTATCATCAAGGGTCCTCGCATGTCTAAGAAAGCAAGAATCTTATGGGCTAACGCCATAAAATCCCTGCTATATAATATATGGTGGGAGCGCAACCGTAGAATTTTTGAAGGGTCCATCTCCCTTGGAAGGCATGTGCGGATAGCGCTCTCTTCTCCTCTTGCCACTGGAGCTCCCTAGCTAATGCCTTAAAGCCTCTTTCAGCTCAAGACATCATTAACAACTGGGATGGCATCCTCGACTCTTCTACTTAAACTTCTGATGTCTGATGTCTTATTTCTTCTTATTTTAAGTTGATCTGTATTGTTACCAATAGGTCCTTTTTTATCAATTCCCCCCACTTCCCCTCGAGGTTGTTATATTGTTGTAAACTTGAGTTTCGGCTCTTTCATTATCTTAATGAAATTTTGTTGCTTCCTCAAAAACAAAATGTAGCCTTTTTTTTTCATTTAGTGGTTGGGTTTTCCCTTTCTTTTGTGTTGTCCGTTTTTATTCTTTTATTTGTCTTGATCAATCTTTTATTTCATCACAAGAGAGAAAAAATGTCAGTGCACAATCTGGAGCTTTGTCTAATGTGAAGTTACACTGTGATCACAATTTGATTTATTAGGTCTTAATTCTTTTTATCTAGAAAATGATTTATTATGTCCTAATATGAAATAATTTTTTTTTGAGAACTTATATGAATTACTTATCTGTTTTCATAAAATTATTCCTGTATATATATAGATAATTTTTAATTTAATACTTAATCTTAGTCCTCCTTTTTGTTTCTTTGATATAGATAATTTTTAATTTAATACTTAATCTTAGTCCTCCTTTTTGTTTCTTCGATTGGCAGCCTCTTGCCCTTGTGTGTTCTTATTTTCTTACGTTTTGTCTTTGTCTTTTGTTCTATTTTGTATCGCTTTGTTCTCTCCCTCTTTTGAGTTTTGTATCCAAAGCTCTGCGTCTCTTCAGTTTCTTAATGAAATTATTGTTTCTTGTTTCAAATTTTTTTTTAATACTTAACTATATGGCTTACTATGTGTATTTGATCGTGTATAATTGAAGTTGGGGAAGGAATCAAAATGGTCAACTTGGTTTTGGAACCACTGAAGACTCCCTTGTGCCACAGAAAATCCAAGCATTCCAGGTAGTCTTGTTTTTATTACTATTTCAGATTGATATTCCTGTCTGAGTTTGAACTAATCTACTGCTACCTGCACATTTACCTATTTATATCTAGATCAAGATATTTAATTAGCCCGTAATATATCAATGGATAATGAGATATAAGAGATAGAGTTTGGACAAAAAGCTTAATATGATATCATTCATTTGTTATAATATAATTCATTGAACCTCGACTATTTATTTTCATTTTTTGAAGGATTAAGTTTGTGGAGAATGTAGTTGCTCAAATTCGCTCTCTAAACTATTCGTTTCTGTTTTTGTCTCAGTTTTTGTCACAACCCTTGTATTTTGTCTTTGTTCTCATCCTCTCGCCTGGCATCTCTGTCACCGTCCCTATCTTTTAGTTTAGTTGCAAATTTTTTACATTTTCCCACCCTCTTCTATCGATTTAGGATGGAGGTAAGATTCTAAGAAATCATATTTCTCTGACATTTTTTAGCATTTGGAAAACCTGGCCTGTAAAGATAAAGACCAATTTTCTCGGTTTCAAAAAAAAAAGGACCAATGTTCTCCAAGCATAACTGACATTTTCTTAGTTTAAAAAAAGTGGCATGGTAATTCGAATCTTTGACAGTTTGGTCAAGGTTATAATGTCTTAACTAGCTCAGCTATGAAGTTAACCACAAACCTTGTATCTTGAACTAAACTTTTCTCATTGAAATAATTAAAGGAAATTTGAGATTCAAATAATTAGAAGGAAATAAGTGTTCAAGGGTTAAAAAAACTCCAAAAAGGACTGAAAAGAAAGATTCTGTTAACTCACCAAAAGATTGTTTTATCAGTTAGCTTCTTCTTATAAAATCTTGGCCTAGGTTCTTGCTGAGAGAAGGTGAGTCTTGCCTTCAATTATTTTGCGCCAGACTTTGGATCTAATTCTTAATGAAAATGAGGTAGTCGAGGGGTTTAGAGTCAAGAAAAATGATTCCTGGGTTTTTAAGCTTGATTTTGAGTAAATATTAGATTACATGGGCTGAAGTTTTTTTTTAGAAGTATCAAAGCTGAAAAAAAGAGTTAATGACAATCAGTGGGTTTTACAGTGAATTTTAAGCTGTGGTACCAACCCTAAATTTTCAAGTGCCCGTTTGTTTGAAGGTTTTGTGGAGCTATTATAAATGAGTTTTTACAATCACTCTTCGAACAACCACATCCAAACGAGCCATTACTATCATCTCTCTTGAAAACCACTTAAAATAACCCCTCATACAATTACTCATCCAAACATCTCCCAAGAGTTTTATTTCACCAAGGAGATCCTCTGTCTCTTTTTCTTCTATATTATGGTTTCTTAACTCAAGTGCTATGACTAATAACATGTTTTGCCAAGGTTTTAAGGAAGATTTCTTAGTGGGAAAAGATAAAGTACATGTGTCTATTTCACAATTTGCTGATGACACCCTTCTTTATTGTTAAAATGAAGATGCGGATGTGCTTGAAATTAGCTTTGTTTGAAAATCGTTCAGGTTTGAAAATTAATTGGTTGAAATTATCATGTTTTTTTTTCCTTTATAGCGTTTTTGTTGTTTTTTTTTCTTTCCACTCTCTGAGTGGTTTTGTTTCTTGTGGTTTCTCTTTTCATACACTCAATGAAAAGTTTAGTTTGTCTGCTTGTTTCAAAAACAAACAAAAAATTGGTTAAAATCATCTATTTGGTAGCTTGTGGTTTAAGACTTGTTGAATTATGTAAATCACCGGTCAACCTAAAAGCTTAAGCTTGTAGATTTGGGTAAATTTAATTATATCAACTAACACTCCTTCTCACTTGTGGGTCTTAGAAATTTGATAAATACCTTACAAGTGAAATTAATTTTAAATGGTGAAGATGATACACCCCCAATAACACGCGTATATGTTAGGCGAAAGAAGAAGGATGTAAGGGGTGCTAGGTAGATTAGTCACATGTGAGAATTAACGAAGAGTAATGAAGGGGAATTATAAGGAAAAGAGCGGGAAGGGGGAAATTAGTCAAGAATCATTTTGTTAGGTAATCTCTTGGAGATTTGGAGAGTAAGAAGCTCTTGAGCTTCTTGAAATTGATGTTTTGGTAATGCAATTGATAATTCCTATCAATTTTGGTATAAGAGCCTTGTTCGGATAGAAAATGATTGGGAAATTGGATCAACGGCTTGGGAAATTGGAGGAAATTGCTGAGGAATTTGTGGCGAAACAGTGCGGTCTGGAGTCGCAAATTAAGGAGCAATTTTCCGAATTGGAGAGGATAGATGAAATCCGAATGGATTTGCTGTTCGTGCGATTGTGTGAGGAGATGCGAATTTTGGTTTCGCAAAAGGAAGCAGGGATCTCTAGTGGTGAAATCGTGGGAGATAGCAGGGGTGGAATCGCGAATGGCGAAGATGAGATCGGGGAGGTTGCGATTGGCGAGAAGAGAAAACGCACGACTGAGACGGTTCGTTGGGGAGGAAGACGAATGAAGTGTTGGCTCCACTTGGAGATTCTGACGGGAATTCACGAAGAGGACAACAGTCTGATTCTGGGCAGTAGGTAGCTTCAAAGAGAGTGTTTCAAACACCAACAAATAAAGAAATTCCCCTTTTTGACATGAGATTGAGAAAGCTTGAAGTTCCAATTTTCAAGGGGGTCGATGGTGAACACCCGATGGGGTGGCTCCACCGTGTAGAGCGATACTTTTTGGTTAATAAATTGACGAAAAGTGATAAATTGGATGCAGCTGTGATATCTTTAGAAGGAGAAGCCTTGGATTTGCACCAGTATGAGGAGGATCGGTCTTCTATTGGTTCTTGGACTGATTTCTGGGCTTTGCTATTAGAGCGATTCATGCCGTCCTCGCAAGGGAATCAATATGCACGATTCATGAGTCTTCAATAAGAAGGAACAGTTAGGGAGTACCAGAGATTGTTTGAAAAATATGCTGCTTGAATGAAGGATTTGAGTGAAAAAATTGTTGGACGGAAAGTTTGAAAGTGGCCTTAATGAAGAGATACAATGCGAGATGAGAAAGCTTAGACCGATTGGGTTGAAAGCTAGATGTCTATGGCCCAGCTCATTGAAGATGATTTTGCGGTGCAGCTTAGAAAAAAGGAAGTGTGTTAACGGTTGGGGCAAGTAAGGCCAAATCAGTCGATTGCGTACTTTAGTCGAGCTCTACCGATTATGCACCGTTATAAGCCAGTTTATGAGCGTGAGTTGATGGCTATATTCTTCGCAGTACAAAGATGGAGAGCAGACCTATTGGACGCAATTTGTAGTTCGTACAGATAAAAAGTCTCAAGTTCCTCTTGGAACAAAGAGAGGTGAGTGGTGATTATCAATGATGGGTGACAAAGTTGTTGGGATATGATTTTCATATCGAATATATGAATGGGTTGGATGCGGTTGATGCTCTGTTCCGATTCCCGTTAGCATGTGAGCCGAGAATGATAAGCTGTGTAGCGGGAGTCAATACAAAGTTTTTTGTGGAACAAATGAAGAATGACCCACAACTCAAAACTATATACTCAGCCCTAAATGTGGGAGAGGAGATAGCGAAAGGCTATTCCCTACAACGAGGACTCCTTTGTTATCAGGGACGATTGCTGCTACCACCGGATTTCCCAACTATTCCTTTATTGCTGCAGGAGTTTCACTCGACCCTATTGGTGGGCACCATGGTGCGTTGAAAACGTATCAACGAATTGCGAATGAGGTGTATTGGGTCGGCATGAAAGCGTGAATACGATCTTTTTGTGGCAGAATGTAGCATTTGTATGCAGGCTAAATACCTGTCGTTGGCCCTAGTTGGATTGCTTCAACCTTTACCTATTCCCGACCGGGTATGGGAGGATGTAACAATGGATTTTGTGGAAGGATTGCCTCGTTCAGAAGGATTTGACACGATAATGGTGGTGGTTGATCGGTTGTCCAAGTATGCTCGCTTCATTCTCGTCAAGCACCCTTACACGTCCCTATCTGTAGCAACAATGTTTATCAAAGAGATTGTACGACTACTTGGGATGCCACAAAGTATAGTTTCTGATAGTGATAGGGTGTTCACCAGCACGTTTTAGGAGTTGTTTCAGCACAAAACTTTACCGAAGCACCATCTATCATCCACAGACTGACGGACAAACAAAGTGGTAAACCGCTATCAGCGGTGGATTTGTTATTACTGGATAGAGATAAAATGTAGCCCACACTCAAGATCTCTCTCGCTCAAGCGCAGCAGATGATGATAAAAAATGCTAATGATAAGCGACGTGGCGTGGTGTTAGAGGTGGACGAGCTAGTATACGTTAAATTACCCCGTACCGCCAATTATCATTGGAAAAGTTTCAGCACCCCAAATTGACCCCTCGGTTCATTGGACCATACCGCGTGCTGGCTCGAGTAGGCAAGGTAGCATATCGGTTGGAGTTGCCGGAATCAGTTAAGATACACCCGATTTTTCATATTTCATTGTTACGAGAAGCTGAGGGAACGTCACTGCCAGTTCTGGCAGCCCCATCAGGCATAGGGGAAGATTTAACTATGGCAGTAGAGTCAGTGTCAGTGTTGGGTTTACGCGAAGCAATGGCAGAAAAAGGGGAACAGGAAGTGTTGATTCAATCGGCGCACAACCTCCCTGAGGATGCCACTTGGGAGTCAGCAGACGCAATTCAAAATCAATTCCCTAATTTTCACCTTCAGGACAAGGTGATTCGTTGGTGGGCGAGTATTGATACACCCCCAATAACACACGTATACGTTAGGCGAAAGAAGAAGGATGTAAGGGGTGGTGGATAGATAAGAAAAAGAATGGGAAAGAGGAAATTAGTCAAGAATCATTCTGTTAGGTAATTTCTTGTAGATTTGGAGAGTGAGAAGCTCTTGAACTTCTTGAAATTGATGTTTTGGTAATACAATTGATAATTCCTATTAGAAGAAAACGACACGGCAAGGGTTCGAACTCATGACCTTCTGCTCTAATATCATGTTGAATTATGTAAATCACCAATCAACCTAAAAACGTAAGCTAGTAAGTTGGGATAAATTTAATTAGATCAACTAACAAGAATATTTAGTTCGATAAAGAAAATTTAATTTGTTCGGGTGGTTGGATCACTGTATTTACTTCAGTTTTATCAAACATTTCATTGTATTATATGCCATTATTGGAGACTAGTCAAGAATTTATTTTAGGAAGGTACCAGTGGAGGTTAGGTAACTCATTTAGTAAGCTAGAAGCTGGCTTCTTTGCCTATTCATCGTTATGGTTTTGGAATTGGAGCATTGAAGTTTAAAAATGTTGCTTTATTATTAGCTTAAGTGGGGGTGGCATCTTTCTTTGGAACCTTTCTCTTTTTGAGATTTGTCAGTGCTAGCATTTAGAGCGTCACAATTGATCATTGGGATTTTTCTCGTGCAAAGAATTTGAGTTGCATAACCTCTGGATGAGTATTTAGAGAGTTTGGTTCAAGTTTGTTCATCTTTCCCGTTTCTCTCTTACACGTCTTCGTATCAAATTTTAGGATAATCTTTTGTAGGTTGATGGTCCTTTTAAACTTTGATGTCCGAATTTTTGAAATCATCAAATGCTCGCTTAAGTATTTGCTCGCTTGGGTAGGGTCTACGGAATTTTTGGAGGTCATTAACCTGGAGCTGATACCATATTAGAAAGTGTGAGCATCCATCTCATAACCAATTGGCTATGAGAGGAGTAGTCCACCTTATTTTATAAATGTGTTGAAGAATCCTCACCTTTCCAATGTGGGAGAAGTGCCAAAAGGTGAGGATCTCCCACAGTAAATTACAATCTCTTGCACTCAAGCATCACTCTCTCCATGGATTTTATGATCATCTAATCCAATGCCTTTGTGCTGGAATGTTATGAAATATGAAATATAGTTTGATTAACACTTTTAGTTTGTAATTTCTCTAAAGTAGACATTGCTGCTAAATCTCTGTTGTAGGGAATATCCATTAAAATGGTAGCTGCCGGTGCTGAACATACTGCTGCTGTAACAGAAGATGGGGAGCTCTTTGGATGGGGATGGGGCCGGTATGGAAACTTGGGGTTAGGTGACAGAAATGATCGATTGGTGCCTGAGAAAGTTTCTTCTGTTGATGTATGTTGATAATTCTATCACTCTTTATCCTTTTTGTCACAATAAAAAATTATGTAGGTTCCAATTATGTGAAAGATTAATAATATTTATCTGGTGACCAAGGTCTTTTTTATTAATGCTTAGTATTAGCCCGTTAAACATGCAATACAAGAGCTGGGAGTTTTTCAAGCTTAAGTTATCTACCATAACGATGCAATTATTTGCATTTTTTTACAGTTTTTTTAACCTCTTTTTAATAAAATTTGTCTCCGTTTCACAAAAAAAACCTCAAAAGTTTACGTTAATGGGTTGAGGTAAATTTAATTATATCAACTAATAAGCAGATTAGATGTTCAAATCCCCTAAACTTCCATATGAACTTTGTAATTCATGATTTTTATTGCTTTATTTTATCCTTCTCTTGGACTATCTTGCAGGGTGACAAGATGGTGATGGTTGCTTGTGGATGGCGGCACACGATATCAGTTTCCACTTCGGGTGAATTATACACTTATGGATGGAGCAAGTATGGACAACTCGGACATGGAGATTTTGAGGATCGTCTTTTGCCTCATAGACTAGAAGCATTACATATGGATAATATTTCTCAGGTGGCTTTTCTGCTGTAATTATACTAGATATATTTGTGTGTGCGTGTCTAATTTCACTCCAAGTACCTTATTCGTGATGATTTTGATATTTTTGGTTGAGCAGTTATGTGGCTCATCCAAGAGTGGGTTTCTTACAGGGTCCTTCAAGCTGATACTTGTGAAGACTTTGAGATTTCTGATTGTGGGGAGTTTAATATCACATGTTGATTCCATGAGATAATTTCGCTTAGGTGTCCAACTAGAGGCATGCTGCTTTTTTATTTGTTGTTGGGTTGCCCTCCTTCGCTTAAACTCAGTAATAATGCATTTATTAAATGATTCTTCTTATGAATAGGCCAGGTATATTACTTCTTCGAAGTTGTGTGCTGTCAAAGTAGCCGACAAAAGCATACTGATTTTGTTTCTTGTAGTAAGATGCTGGAAAATTTATTATTAGCGAACATTTCTCATCTTGACAAGGTTGAGGTATTTCCTGTCTAAAATGGAAGTTGAATATCGTCCAACTTTTCGGAATTTCTTGATTTATACTTACTTGAGTAGAGGAATTGAATCCAAATTGTAGACTTTCAATGGTTGAAAGTTGGGGAGGAAACTACAAGTTTTGTTCTTAGATTGGCTGCAAAAAAGAAAAAAGAAAAGAAAAGAAAAAGAGAAGCTTCTTTTTTTGAACTATGAAGTGCTGATGGCCGATGGCTGATGATGGGCATCCATCTCAAAACCAATTGGTTAAGATGTTGGATTTTAGACCTATTTGTTGGATTACTTCTATGTGTAAGATTTGGCTGTAGTCTTCGCTCTAAGACTCAAATGTTCATGCCCTCAATAATTTACAATACTCAAAGTGCTTTAATTGCCAGAAAATAGTAGATCATGTTCTTATAGCTAATGAATCAGTGGAGTTCTATAGAGCTTGGAAACTTGAAGGATTCTCAAGATTGATTTTGAAAAACCTTCGGATTTTGAGGTTGAGATTTTCTTGATGTAATTCTAAGCACAAATACTTCTATCACAAATGGATTCAATTGATTCAAGGATTGATTCACAACCCAAATATGTCAGCCATTCTTAATTGGGAGCCAAAGGGGAGAATGGAGGGGGCTAAGGCAAGGGGTCCACTTTTCTCTTTCCTTTTTATTTTTGTGTGATGTTGTTTCAGCTCTTTCTCCTCTCACCTCGGAGGCCAAAAGTTTCCCCACAGGTCAAGTCTTCAATTTTCTCCTGCTTTCTTTCGATGACATCACCCTTGTTGTTTCTCCATCAAAAGCAACGTGAACAAGGGAATTCTCGTAGGCGGGTGTGATGTTTCTATATCTCTGTTTGGGATTTCTTACTGTTTTTATTGGTGTATGAGCTTGTATTACCAGTTTAATCATTTGTATTGTTCTTTGATTGACCTTTGTGTTCGGCTTTTTTCTTTCCCTTTATCTTTGTTTCAATAGATTTATTGTAACACTTTCAAATGGAAATGTTTTTTTCTTATAAAAATGCTCTTTTCAAAATTGTAATAGGAAGCACTATTGTCTTAAAAATTTCAGATATCAGGTGGTTGGAGGCATACTATGGCTCTTACAACTGATGGAAAACTTTATGGATGGGGCTGGAATAAGGTTTGTCTGCTGGATTCTTCACTTATAATTCATTATAAATTTATAATAGTTTTATGTGGTTTGTTGATTTGTGGAAAAGTAATACTTTATTTCATCATACAAATAATGGTACATCTCATATGGTTTAAATAGAAACCATTCCTAACGAGAATAGGAAAAAATAATAAAGCTAATAAAATAATAATAATAATATAATAAGTTATAATATTCCTTATTATATTTACAAGATAATCAACCAGCCAATATAACCAACATGATTAATAACATTCGAATTAGATCTATGATGCCCTCATCCTCAACTCCCAAGAGGTCTAAATGATGTAGTCTCGAAGTAGAACTTGAACTTTTAACTTCAAGCATTTGTAAAGTTAGACTGAGCAGTTCTTTCAGCATCTATTTAAAACCCTCATTCAGCTTCTGTAGCCAAAGGAAAACTTAATTTTAAATTGCTGGTTCATTTTAAACTGCTGACAAAGAAATAGATGAGTGGTAGTTGAAAAGAAATAGAGGCGTATTCTTCAATAAGATACTGAGAAGGTCTATGAAAAATTTAATTAGGAGTTTGTAGTGTAGGCAAGGAGTCTTGAAGCTGAAGGTTTTGTTTTATTTGGAGGAAATAGAGTGTTCGACTTATGTTAGACCATCAATCAATCCAAGGGCTTAGCTTAAGCTAATAGATTGCAGTAAATTTAATTACATCAACCAACATTCTCTCTCATTTGTAAGCTTAGAAATTTGAGAAATGTTGTACTAGTGGAATTTAATTTTAATTAGAGAGGAAACCACTTGGCTGGGACTCAAACTCAAAGACGTGTTGCTTTGATTCCATCTTAGTTTTGAGAGCAATCATGAACATGCTGCTCTGATGTCAGCACTATTATTTGTGTTATTTATCATGGATTGGTATGAGATAAAATTCATCCATCTAGGGATCTTTGTCATGCCTGCCCTCTTCGTTCATTTTAATTATTGGTAGTGGAAGATTGCCTTGTTGTCTCTTTGATACAAGATAGAGCAATAGATGAGTGAATAAAAACAATGAAGAAATAAAAATACTACCCAGGAAAAGTAATAGCTTGCTGTTAAGATATCAAAAGACCTTAACAAGTAAAAATTAAATTGATATGATTTAGCCACAAAACATCAGATCAATTGTTGAGGGTGACCGCTCTCCCACTATTATTAAGTAATACTTCCAAATTACATAAAAACATACCCCAACCCAAAATAACACAGAATATAAATAGACACAAAATAACCAAGCTTAGTCTGATCTTCAACAGCTAAAAACGGCTAGCTGTCACGTCTATTCCTTCTCTGATTGACATGTAAGATTTAATGGCAAAAAGAAAAAACCCCTCGAAAGAATAGAAAAAAGCGTACCAGGTAGAAACCTTAAGATCTGCAAGATTTATCCTCTTGGCCCAAGATAATTTCTTAACTTCAAAAGTTCTTTGATTACGTTTTAGCTACAATTAAGAGAAAATGGCCTTTACATCATTCAGCCATAATTGTGAAGCCTTTGGTTTCAACAAAGGCCCCACAAGTAGCTGCAAAACATTATCAACTCAATTAGAGAAGACTGGTTAATACCGAATAGATGAAAGGCTTGTACCAATGGTGAAGAGTAGTATCACAACCGAAAAATTTGTGGAACACAACTAATCAGACAAACTGTAGACGCAAGCTGATACACCTACGTTTTCCTTGCAAAATTTTAGAAGTATTAAGATGGCGGTTCTAATAATCCAACTAAGAATACTGATTCTATTACAGAATTTAGACTTCCATTTAAGCGTTAAAAAAGAGGCTTATCGAAAGTTTAGCCAAATGTTTTGTCAAAGATTTAAAATAAACCCAAAGAATCAATTGTCCACACTTTAGATTGAACATTATGATTAATCTTCAACCGAGCTAATAGCCTCGATATAGTCTGAAACTTGGAATTTCCTCTATATTAGCATTCTACGAAAAATTAAATTCCAAGAATTTGTCGACGCATCCCAAAATTTAGAGGCTTGACTATTACAAAAAGTAGAAATTGAGAGTAACATAGGAAAACATGACTTCAAAGAAGCCTTACCAATCAACAAATCGTCCCAAAAAAGAATATGATTTCCATCACCTAATCCAAAATGCGCCAAGGATTCAACTTGTTTCCAAGCTCTCGAGATCTTAATCCAAGGACTCCTTAAACTTAAATTTTGCACTTGAGCAACCACCTAAGTTACGATCGTGAATACTTGCAACCACTCTTTTCAGAAAATGATGAAGTTTCATCAAACATGTCATCACCCCATTTAGCCAATAAAGCATTTTTTTCACAACTTTAAAGTAGAAATTCCCTAGCCTCCCTATAATTGTGACTTGGAAACAGGTTTCCAACTTACTAAAATGGTGAATTTTCCTCCATCCTTACCTTCCCAAAAATAGACATATAATAAAGAGGCATACATGATAATACAGTGCTGAACTATTGATTTGATACCCTAAAATGTTGGCAGTTTAAGTTTTATAAACTGCCAGCTTAACTAACAAACTACTAGCTTAACCAAAGAAAAAAGAACTAATTAACCAAAATTCATTATATTTCACTACATCAGATTTTTTCCCACTTGGAAAATAACTCAACCTCAAGTTAAGGGAGCTAGCTGGAAAGGAACTTCACTTGGCATTCAAGTGTGATTAATTCTTAACTCCTGACATAGATCTACTTGATAAGTTTAACTTACGTATTCTTTGTACAATTTCATTTGCCCTTTAAGTTGGCTTCTTTTTTTTTTTAAGAATTGACGGACCATAATGAATCATGAAGAAATCCATGTTTTTAAAAGGAGATATATGCGATGTGGAGTTTCATTATTGCAGATGTCGTATTTCTCACGGTGAACTCGTTACTTGTAGTTGTAGTATTGTTGCCTTATCTATCTTTAGACTGAATTTTATCTTACTTTAAAGTATATTCTTCCCAGGCTTTAGTTACTATGTTTTATCATATAATGCATAGTCTTCATGTCTTTCTCTCTTCATGTACAGTTTGGGCAGGTTGGAGTTGGTGATAATGTTGATCATTGCTCTCCTATGCAAATAAAGTTCCCCCAGGATCAGGCACATCCTTGTTGCTTAGTTTCTAAGAATTTTTTCCCCCTGTCCAATATTTCTCTTTATTTTTCACCTCGTATAAGGTAGAAAACACGATTAGCTCTGTGTTCGATTTGTTGAAATTGCATGCTCTCTCTTAACAGAAAGTAAGTCAGATCACATGTGGATGGAGGCACACTCTGGCTGTTACTGATAAGCAAAATGTATTTTCTTGGGGTAGAGGTACAAATGGCCAGCTTGGACATGGAGAGTCTGTTGACCGGTAATTGTAGCTGTTGGGACTGAATAACACGTTCAGAAAAATACTTCTATTATTTTTGCTGCATTATTTTCTTAAAACTTCAGTTCTACTTCTCTACATGGATAACTTGCTTTAGTTTTGCTCTGATACTTTGCTGTATTAGGTTAAACCACCCATTAACCTAAAAGCTTAAGCTTATAGGTTGCAGTTAATTTAATTATATCAATTAACACTCCCTCTCACTCGTGGACTTATAAATTTTAGAAATGTCCTGCTAGTGAATTAATTTTAAATGTGGAGGAAAACGACATGGCAGGAATTCGAACTCAAGACCTCTGCTTTGATACCATGTTGAATTGTGTAAATCACCAATCAACCTAAAAACTTAAGTTTTAGGTTGAGGCAAATTTAATTATATCAACTAACATGTTATGTGTTCCATTTTTTTGTAATGTTCTTTTGTCTTGATGCAACTAACCATTATGGGACAGAATCTCCAAGAATCTTCCTAACGATGTTTTTTTTTATTCAAAAAGCAAGCTAATTCTATGAAATTAATCCTCTATTTAAGGAGACTAATGAGTTAATGTTCAATCTACTTATTGGCTTCTTATTACAGATCAGTGTCTTATTCGATAAAAAATAGTTCAATTTTTGTCGTCTGTAACTTTTAACTTCCTTTATTTTTATCCTTCCAACTTTTGCTGGATTTCTAACCTTTGGCTTTTCAACATGTCTACTCAAAGCTGTTGTACAATAAGACTGATGATGTCTATTCATAAATTGAAGGAACGCACCAACAATCCTCGAGGCCTTAAGTGTTGATGGCTGTAGTGGTCAACAGATTAAATCCTCAAATTTAGATTCATCTTCAGGTACTACCTTTATTCTACATACTATTACCTTGATTTCATGGGTCATTTGCGAATGTGTTTTAGGTACGGTTTTTAACTTGTTGATCTCTTATGCTATTTCTCGTGCAGCAAAAACTTGGGTATCCCCAACTGAAAGATATGCAATTGTTCCTGATGAACCTGTAAGATTGGTTTTAATTGGTCATTTCATTTTTGTCACATAATATTGCTTAGTTTGCAAAAGATTCGGCCAGTATTATATTGCATAGTCAGTCGTAAGTTGATAGACTAATAATTCCACGGTGAATACCATTTTTCTGCATAATTAGTTTTAGCTGTTCTCTATTTCCATTGCTTTGAAATGATCTAGATAAAATACATTCTTTGTTCTTGCATTTATATTTTTGAGAATGAACTATGACAAGCAACGGAGATTTTTGTGTGGCTTGACACAATTGTGCTTATTTTATTTTTTTTTAAAAAAGCAACAAACTTTTCATTAAGTGAATGAAAGGAGGCAAAACTCATAAGGGGAACAAAAAGAAAGGAAACAAAAAAAAAAATCATAAGAGAGCTTCTCAATCAAAAAATGCCAAAGTGCAAAAACCAAACACAAATTACACAAATGCTTCCCAGTTAGCTGAGATTTCTTGAATGAAGAATGAGTTGAAGGATTTATTCATAGAACTCCAAAACGAGGCCTTGATTTTTGTTGCTCGAATTTGAAGCTCCATGGAAGCTGTTAATCTTCAAAGATCCGCTGATTTCTTTCCCACCAAATTTCATAAAGGATAGCTTTAACAACATTGGACCATAGGATCCTAGCTTTCTTGTTTAACCTTGGGCCACAGAGAAGACACAACACATTGGACTTTGTATTTCTAGAGAAGATCCAGGCAACCTTGAATATTTCAAATAGTTTGAACCAACATGCTCTTGAGTATTTACAAAGAAATAGCAGATGAGAAGAAGATTCTTGATCTTCCTTTAGGTGGCATCCCAAATCAGTAGTATTTTGGCAACCGTTATTGGATAAGGAAGGAAAGAAGCTTGACAGATGGACAAAGTACTCCCTTTCAATAGGGGGTAAACCTACTTTTTGCAATTCAGTTCTGGCAAATTTGCCAATTTACTATATGTCTATTTTTCAAATGCCTCATGCAGTTATTATTGCCTTTGAAAGATTGGTCAGAAACTTTTTCTGGGGGGAAATGATAAAAGCTCTTTAAACCATTTAGTTTGTTGGAGACATCTAGTGCAAAATAGAGTAAATGGTGGCTTGGGCATTGGATCGATCAAAAGCAAAAATAAGGCCCTTCTAGCAAAATGGGGCGGAGATTTATGTATGAGCAAGATGCACTATGGAAAAAAGTTATTGCTAGTATTCATAACGAATCTTCCTTTTGCTGGCATACGTCCGATAAAGTTCATTTCTCGCTAAGAAGCTGTGGCTTTGTATGACCAAGACTTGAAATCTCATGAACATTTTGCAAAAATCTGAGTTGGAAATGGTTATAGAATATCCTTTTGGTTCGATATTTGGGTATCTAATCTAATTCTTTTCCTTGGCTATTTTTAATAGCTGTTTAGAAAGATGGTTCTGTTGCAGAATATTGGGATTGCTCAACAATTTCTTGGAGCTTTTCTTTTCGAAGAGCTTTATCGAATGAAAAATTAGGTGACTTTGAAGAGATACTAAGAGTTTTTATTAGTTGTGACTCCTACAGAAAGAATGCACAAAAAAGTTTGGACCTTAGAGCTGAATGTACTATTCTCTGTGAAATCACTTGTTCTAGCTCAAGATGTTGTTGATCAGATGGACCCAGTCATGTTCAGATTGCTATGGAAACCAAAATGTACGAAAAAAAAAACATATTTATTTGGATTTTGATTTTTGGAAGTTTAAACTCAACCGAAACTTTTCAAAAAAAGCTTTCTTCCTCGGCTCTTTTCCCTTCAATATGCCCCCTTTGTCAGCATTGGGCAGAATTTTCTTCTTATCTTCTAATTTTCTGTCTATATTCGTCTACGTGTTGGTATAGTTTGTTTAGAAGGTTTAGCATGAATTGGGTCTTCTCCAATAATGTCATAGAAAATGTCCTTTGCCTACTTCAAGGTCCAAGAATGAAAAAGAAAGCTTGCCTTTCGTGGTCAAATGCAGTAAAGGCCCTACTATATGAATTATGGTTGGAAAGAAATCAGAGAATCTTTGAAGATAGCAAGATGCATTGGAATTCAAGATTCGAGCAAGCCGTTATAAAGGCTTCTCTTTGGAGCTTCATGGATAAGTCCTTCAAAACCTACTCACTTCAGGATATCATCTCAAAGTGGAAAGCTTTTGTGTAACACTTTCCTTGGTGTCTTTCCTATATGTTTTGTCTTGTTATTATGATTTATTTACTTCCTTCTCATGCCTGGATGTAGCCGGTTGGAGATTGTTGGAATACTCACCTTGTGACAAATGTCCCACATTGGTAAGGTGAAGGCTCTTCAACATATATATATGTAGAAACTTAGGGAAGAAATTAATTTACTTTATTTCTCACACACCATAATGATACAATCAATGTGATTTAAATAGAAAAACTTTCCTAACTAAAATAGGAGAAATAATAAAATAATAATATAATAAGTTATAATACTCATTATATTTACAAGATAATTAAATAATCTTAATATAACCAACAATATAAGATAGAGTGGGCTACTCCTCTCATTGCCAATTGGTTTTGAGATGGATGTCCACACTTTCTAACATAGCCTTGTTCTTTTTATCTGTTTTTTTTTTCTTTTTTTCTATTGTTGGTACTTTTGGCCGTTTTCGGGTTTGTATTCTTGAGCTTTGCCTCTTTTCTTATTCCTAATGAAAAGTTTGCTGCCTTCAAAAAGAAAAAATAATAGGAAAAAAAGAAGAAGAAGGAGAAGGAGAATAAGGAGAAGTATTTTATTACTCTTTTAAGTAAAATTTTATTTCAATTTTTTACGTTCTTCTCAAGTTTGGTGGGATCAATCAATGATGTAGATCAACGTTGTGAACTTCACTCTCTACATTTTCATGTCATAATAAGACATTTTCTTGTTGTTACGAAAAGTTTAAAACTTGATCAGTCTTCTCAGTTCCCAGAGTATGGTTTGGACTGCAAAAGGCTATAGTGCTCTCTAATCCTTAGACTTGTGAATTGTGATGCTACGGTTAAGCTTTCAAATTTTGTTGAAATACATTTTCACATTTATGTATTTAAGAACTTGATTAGTGGAGACCTCACTCTTTTCATCATGTTCATGACCCACCAAATCTGGGAGTTTGTTAATTCTTAGGGGGTGTTTGGACTTGGAGGAGGGAAAGAGGAGAGGAAGAGGAGGAGTTGAACTTTTTGTTTGTTTTTAATACATCACAACCTCTCCCAACTCCTCTTCAACCTCTTCTCAACTTCTCTCTAACATCCCATTAAACTTTATATCAAATTTCATCTAAAATAAACATTTTCTCTTCTAAACACAAATCTCCCAAAACAAAATTTCAACCTCTCCCAAATCACTCAATTTTTTTCTACTTCCTCTTCCTCTCATTTCTCCTCATCAACCACTTCTGTGTTTTTAATTTATGGATTTAAACAAAGGACTGCAGAGGGTATCTTCAAACATCTAGAGTTCTTACCATAGGATTAGGGTCAATATTGCTAGTTCTACGTATTAAATAATATTTCAGAATTCAAGGACACAGTGTCAACTTTTAATTTTTTTGATTAAGTGATTATAGAACACTTATATTTGAAATTATTATGGGTAACCTAGTGATCAAAAAGACTTTGAGAAATCAGAAAGTTTGGAGTCGATCTATTTGAGGTCACCTACCTACGATTTTTTTTTTTTGACATGTAATTCTTGTAGGTCAGGTTGCTCCCTCAAGGTTCCAGGTTTGAAATCTACTGTAATATTAATTTGTAGACACCTTCTGTTTTTCCAATTCTTCGATGTCTTTCGGTGCCTAGCTTAGGGATGAGCGTGGTTATTCTGGGTATAGTGAGCGAAGCTTCGAATTCTTGGTTTCCAAAAAAAAAGAATTTGTAGGTCAGGTGATATGTTCAATGAGAATAGTCGAAATGGTTGTAAGCTGACACAAACATTTACAGCTAAAAATAAACAATTATACTTGTTAATTGATACTGTTTGTGTGAATTTATTGAATGATACTCTCAATGTTAGTCGCTTGTTATTGTTTGTTCAGGTGCAGGGGCCGTTAACAGGTTCTGTGAGGGGTAACGGGAGCGATGCGAACGTCCCCGAAAATGACGTAAAAAGGTTGCGAGTCTGATAACATACATTTTGAAAACGTCTCGGATAGATGTTCCACGTACTGATTATTGTAAATTCTGTCTATTTTGTTAGAAAAATTTATTCTCAAATTTGTAGAGGTAAGAGAGGCTATTACATAAACAATATGTCAGGTTTAACTCATAGTTTTTGGGTTTCATTCTACTTTTATTTTGCTTGGCTTTAAAAATGGCCCAGTTCTAAATGTTCTTTGCTTTTGTAGAACAATAATTTAATATTATTATATAATTAAATTTAACCTTGTTAGAGACCTTTTTTTTTTTTTTTTTTTTTGCTGTGATCTTTCAATTTGTAGTTTCTGGGCTAACAGTATGCAGCTTTTGAACTCAGATTTTACGCAACGTCGTGCGCGATCGAACAACTTTCTCTTCTTTTTAGGGGCAGGATCTATTGTTTTGTATTGACTTAATAAGTTTTACTTTACAATGTTTTTAAAAATAGTACTATTGTTAATTTTTTATGTAAATTATTTTAAAAATACTCGAATTTTTTAAAAAGTTTCAAAAATGATCTTGATCTTAAAAATATTATTCAAGTTTGTTTAAAAAATGTCCAACTTTTGTTCTTGATCTTGCAAAAATATTTTTATTGTTATTTTTCTTATATAAAGTGTTAATGTTTTGTCCTACTGTAAAAGAATATTTAATTTTTATATTTTTAATTCTTTATGTCTAGGTCAATTGTTTAATTGAATGAATTGTTAGTATGATTTTGAAATAAAATTTTAATATATTTATTATTGTTGTTTATCATTTAATTATGTTTGTTTTTTTTTTTTAATGCATAGAAAGTCATTAAATATTAATTTAAACTAACTAATATTTATGTATTGGTTTGTATGTTAGTTATAACTTAGTTTAAAATTTCAAGTTTAATTTTATATTAACAATTATAAGAAGGGATTTAGAAGTTTGAAGAGTAAGACTTCCATCCTTGGTGGTAAGCACCTCTACTTATGGCCACATGTTTTTTTTTTCTTTTTTTTTTTTTCCATATTTTTTCACCATATAACGGTGGTGAAAAATTTATAATCAATTTCATATTTTCAATTTATGTTCAAAATTGAGAATTGAATTTTTAAATTTCGCGGTCTACTTATTTCATTTTTAAATTTTTAGTTCATATTAATTTGTTTAAACTAACTAAATAAATTCAACCCACAAAGTTATAACATCTTAGCATTTGTGGTATCAAAAATTCTACATTTCACAAAGACGATAGATTCGTGTTCGTTTAGATGGTATAACCGTCTTGGAAACGGCTTCTTCATGTTTGGGAAAAGGAGGCTCTTGAGGATGATGCCCAGAACGTTTGTTGGATTGAAGAAGTTCCGTTTAATGTTGCTCTTAACGGTGCTAGCTACTTCAGCTTAGTTGTTGTTTTTCATTTTGATTCGCATTAAAAAAAAAAATCTTTGCATTTATTTTTATCTTATAATTCTTTTACGGAACTATCATTAGTTGTAGGTGAGTAAGATGTCACGAGTTAGCTCGGCGACATTAGTGTTGACCCGATGACTAAAATGTCACGAGTTCGCCAAAAGAGCAATAGCTCACGACATCAGTGTATACCCAAGGACTATGAGGTCATAGGTTCAAATCTCTCACTCCCACTTGTTGTAATTTCAAAAAAATAATGTCACGAGTTCGAGTCCCACCCTCATTGTCGTAGCCTAAAAAAGAAAATAAAGTATTGTAAAAATAAAGTTAAAAAAATGAAAATGAAATAAAAGATGCCAAGTTTGAATAAATCAAAATGTTACAAATCAAGTACTCTAAATTATAGCGTTAATCTTGATCACGTATTGATATACAACAAATCTTAATTTGACTTGATTATGAGTTAGTGAAAATTTATGGTGAGTCTTTAGAGTTTAACATTAAATATTTGGGGAGCTAAATTGTTTAAGTCATTTAAATTATAAATCGATCTCACCAAATAAGTTAAAGAATAATAAATTATTGTTTAACGTTAAAGGAAGTGAGTACTTGAACCTACTTAATTTTGGTTTTCAAATTTACTCCGATGGTAGTTTATGAGTAATTTGTATGAGAATTTATGGAGTGCTTGTATTAGTAACTCATTTGAATGTAGTTTTTTATAAAGGAATTTGTAGAGTGATTGTCAATAACTCGTTTGGTGGTAGGTTTTTTTTTTTTTTTTTTTTTTTTTTTTTTTTTTCGGGTTTGCCCACACCCCTTTTTTTCGGGTTTTCTTTTTTTTTTTTTTTTTGCTTTTTTGCCCTTTTTT
>JBBMEG010000024.1:12346136-12364287 GCA_037832605.1 Cyclanthera cordifolia
TTCGTTATCTCCCTCTCCAATTTGTCACCAACCTCTAATATATATTTGTGCACAGAATTTAACCTTGTTATTATTTTTTCAAACTTTATAATATAGATGTAATGTGAATTTTACGATCATAAAGTAGCTTTGCACTACCAATATATTCAAAAGGCGATGGTGGTTTTCCAATTTTAATTTTGTGTGGTTTGAAATTGGAGTTGCAATTCATGTAGTATGAAATTTGTTAGGTGTGAATTCATTTTCCAATTAGCAATGTGTGTTTTCAATATGAGGCTTTTCTATGTATGTTAAAAGAAACAATAAAAATTTGGTGTACAATACATTTTAAAAGTATATGCAACTTATAACAGAAAATTTGGTCGGCCCAATGAAAATGACCAAAAAGGCCACGCAGAACACATTTGAGGCCCTCCATATCTATCGCCTTTCTATCGAAAATCTGGATGTCTATCACTCACTACAATAGTTATCTATCACTCACTTTAATCGTATCTATCACTTTAGCATGATTTCACTTTTTCCAATTTACGCGGTTCCATGTTTCCACTTCTTTTGATAAAATTTCATTTCGTTTTATTTTTAAAAAATAATTTCATTTACCTATTTTGTCTCTCTTTAAAGCCATTTCGACTCTCCCTTCAAATAGTTTTGTTTTCTCTCATTCGGTTTGATTCTCTCTATCGTTTTTCATTCGCTCAATTGATTTCCGTTCTCTCTTTCAAGACTCTCGGATCTCTCATTTCACTGACGTTTGAAGAACATTATGGCATCAGATTTCAAACCCTAATCATAATAATTATTTTCGAATTTTGTATTTGATCGATTACATGTGTGATTTCGAACGATATTTTGGCTAAGTGATTATGTTTAGTGATTTAATTAGTGAAGTGTATAGTGACTTCAAATCTCTATTTTAGATTATTTCATCAAGAGTGAATGAAATTATTTAAGTGATTTCAATTATATTCATGATTCTGTTCTGTAAACTATATTAGTTTGTAAAAGAGTGTAAATTCTGTTCTAGATTGTATTGCTTTGATTGTGATTCTATTTTAGAACATTTCACCAAACTGATTTAACGTCAATTCTGTTATAACACTTATTCTGATTGAACATTTCTGTTGTTTTAGAACATTTATGTTATTCTGATTCTATTCTAGACACATATGAAGTTCATCGGTCCACTGATTGAAGTCTAAAAGTAAAATGATTGAATTATATCAGTTAAATGATTGAATCAATCAGATAAATGATTGAAGTATAACAATAAAATGATTGAATTCTATAAGTTAAATGATTGAAGTCTATCAGGCAACTGATTGAAGTCAATCAGATAGCTAACTGAAGTGTATCAGTGAAATTGATTGAAATCTATCAATACAATACTTATTGAAATCTATCAGTACAATACTGATTGAAATCTATCAATCAGCTTATTGAAGTTCATCAGTGAAATTGTTTATAGTCGTTCAGAGAACTGATTGAAGTCTATCAGTTGAATGGTTGAAGTCGATCAGAAAACTGATTGAACTATTCTCTTGTATGTATGTTTTTTGTATGTATTCTTTTATTTACTGGTTGAATTGTTAATGTTGATTGATTCAACATAATTTGAAAATGATTGGCTTTAATTGTTTAAGCAGATGTAAAAAATGAGACTTGTAAAAGGAGGCGCATCTTCATCTAAGAAGACGAAGAAAACCAAAGTTGAAGAAAAGAGAAGCTACTAATTGAGAAAGACGAATGGAATCTTCCAGCGAAATTTAATATACATACATATATATACACATACATATATACATATATATACACATACATATATATATATATATACACATACATATATATATATATTAGAAGTGATTGAACATATTAAAAATAGCCTAACCAATGTAGAGTTAGAACTTTGACATACAAAATCATAGAAGTTGATAAACGTAATGATTGAAGTTTGACATATAAAATGATAGATGTCAATCAATATAATGATTGAGTTCGAGTTTTAGAAATTATTTTTAATCCGTTGATAAGCAACTCCTACCAAACTTCAATCATTCAGTATAGTCATTGAAATGATAACATATCTATCACTATACCGATTGAGTACTATTACTCTTATTTTGATGTCTTCTTCCTCTTACATAACTATTTTATGAAATCAAAAATCAAAAATCAAAAAGAATTGCAAAAGAGGAATCAAAAGATTTGAAACTCAAAAACCTAATAAACAACAAAAATCATTGCAACAACAGTAATAACAAGACACAACAAGATTATCGAAAACAAAAATCCATAAGAAATTAATTTTCAAGAAATTGAAGAAATCGACAATAATCGAAGAAATCAACTATAATCCAGCAGACTTTAAGAAGAAATTAATTTCGTTTGAATCATCACAAGCTTCAACATGAAAAATCAAAGTTACAAATCGGAAAAGAAGAATAAGAAGAAAGAAAAAAAAACAAATCGAACCGAAATAAAATTTCTTGTTGAATCGGATCGCAAACCAACATGGATATTCGAAATTGAATTGAATCAGATCACAAACTTGAGGAGGAGATTTAGAAATGCAAGGAGAATCAACAAACGAGCCGAGAGAAATCAAACGAATCAAGAAGCAAATTGAAAGAATCAAGAGGAAGAATTCATCAATTTCATTCAAAAATCGAAATCGAAATCAAACATGGAAGAACCAAGAGGAAAAATGAGAAAATGAATTCGATGGATGTTGTTGAACAAACGAAAATCGGAAAAAATGAAGGTGAAAAATAATAAAAAATGCGCTATAAATGAATTTTAGAATAATTTGTTCTATAATTATAATGCATATTGGAAAATATTCTACCCAAATCAAATTCCCTTTGAATATTGAAGTTACATGGCTATAGATTTTTTTTTTTTTTTTTGGTTAAAATATAATTTTGGTCTCTAGACTTTGAGACTTGTTTCATTTTTGTCTTTAGACTTTCGAATGTTCTATTTTAGTCCATGAACTTTCAAGTTTATTTGATTTTAGTCTCTGAACTTTCAAATATTCAATTTTAATCCCTAGACTTTCAAAATAAATTAAATGTGATCCTTCTTTGAAATTTTTTGTCAAGTTTTATTTAACAATTAATCATCTATGTAAGGACCCAAGTATTGAAAGAATAAATCTAGATACCTTTCTTCTCCAATGCATGAATCAATGAACATTTATTGAAAATTATTATTTAGTGGAATCCCAAAACATTTAAATACTCAGTAAATAATGATAATCAAAACTTGAATTTAAATCATGCTATGTTTTTCTTAGTTTGTAGTGCAACGATCCCCATACTCAACGCAACAGCCTGGTCAAGATCATAGTCCAAGTACCTAGGGGAAGCCCAAAATAGAAAGGATGAGTCGAAAAACTCAATAAGGTGTCCCAACTCGGGTACAACATGTATACAGTCAAAGGAGTATATCACATAATACAATACAAGCCAGAAAAAAAAAATAGTAATCAACAATATCAAAGGGTACACAGACCCAAACAACATCATGGGTGCCAAGGTGAATTTTCTGGTTCTTCTTCTGTTTGAGAACTTTGTCTAAAGTGACTGATTTCTCTTACAGTCTCCACCTTAGGACTAGAGCTTTCCTTCAGTACGGAAGTCTCCTTCTCTTCTTCATTAGATGAACTCATATAGAACTCATCTTCTTTCAATATTACATCTCTGCTAACCAAACACTTATTGTCTGTGAAGTCTCATAGTTTGAAGCCTTTGTATCCTTCAGGATAGCCTAGAAACATGCATTTTATGGCCCTAGGTTCCAGCTTTCCTTGTTTTCTGTGAATGTATGTTGTGCAGCCAAAAACTTTTAGGTTAGACAGATTATGGAGTACCTTTGACCATTTCTCCAATGGAGTCTTGTAGTCTAGGATAGTTCTAAGACTTATGTTAATGGTGTAAACAACTGTAGCAGCTGCCTCTGAAGTTCAACTTTAGTTTTTCATTCAAAAAATTTAGAAAACGCTTGATCCTTAGACTATAAAAAGTAAATCCATACCTTTCTAGAATAGTCATCAATCAAGGATAGAAAGCACCTTGCTCCACTTCAATAGAATGTCTGTGCTGGTCCCTACAGATCAGCATGTACATAGTCCAGTATAGCTCTGGTATTATGCTTCCCTCTTGAGAATTTAACCTTCTTGGCTTTGCCAAATACATAGTGCTCACAAAATCTCAACCTCTTGGTTCCTCTATTTGTTATCAGCCCTTGTTTAGTCAGCTCAACTAGGCCATGTTCACTAATATATGACAGCTTCTGTACCACGCTCTAAGTCTTCTAGTTTTGAGGATTGTGCCATTAGTGCATAACTTGGCACTACTATATCTCTCAGATAGTAGAAGTCATTGTGTCTTTTTCCATAAATGACTTCCTTGCCTTCCTTTAGGATTTGAAGACTTCCTCCTTTTCCAATAAAAGTGCATCCATGTTCATCTAGCATTCCCAAGGAAATAAGGTTTCTCCTGATTTTAGGTACATATCTAACCTTTTTCCGTATGACTTTTCTATTGTTTTGAAGTTTTAGAACTATTGAGCCAATTCCAATCACCTTGCAAGTGTGACTGTCTCCCATGTAAACTGAGTCTCCCTCTCATGATTTATAGTCAATAAACCATGCCTTGTTTGAGGTCATGTGGTAGGTACACCCTGATTCCAGGACACAGTCTCCCTTGTTATCAGTTTTCTCTTCCATGGGTTGAGTCTACAACCAACACTTCAGCATAATTTGTTTCTCCTTCACCAACAGCAGCATATGTTTTGTTGTTCTCACTTGAGGAATTACCTATGTACTTAGAATTTTTCTTGTAGTAGGTGTTCTTCTTGTAGTGATTCTTCTTATAGTAATCCTTCTTAGAGTTTCTCTTGTAGTCATACTTTTTCTCAGAACAATCCCTCTTAAAATGTCTTTCTCTATGGATAAGAAACATTTCAATGTTGCTTTGTCTTTTGATCCTTAGTAGGAGTCATTTCCATACTTCTGTCTCTTTGAATAGTTTTTGCCTTTTGAATATAGCAGTTCAGCCCCTCCTCCTGACTTATTCTCAGTCTTTATTTCAAGTTTCATACACTTCAAGGCATTGATCACTGTGTCAAGATTGACATTGTCTCTTCCATACTTCATAGCAATTTTAACATTCTTGAAGGTGTCATGGATAGAATTTATGAGGATCGTTACTTCACTCTCTGTACTTAGTTTTTCCCCTAAACTTGTAAACTCAAACGTAAGTTTCTTGAATTAATCCAAGTTTTTGGTTAGGCTCTTGGATGCATTCATTTTAAAGGAAAACAATTTCTCTCTTACATATAGAGTTTATTAGGAAGATCTTTCTTATAAAAACGAGAGTGTATTTTAAGTCATACCTTGTAGATTGAATCCACATCTATTACTTGCCTGAAGAAAAAAAAAATCACTTAGATTCAACATAATTGTTGTAGTCATAATATCTTCCATTTCCTTCTTACTTTCTTCTGTGATTGAAGATGATTCCTTCGAGGGTGCTTCAATGGCTCTTACTGCCTTTTGAGCTATCAAAATTATCCTTATCTTCTTTGCCAAAAATTTGAAGTCTCTTGAGCCATTGAATTTTTCGATATCGTACTTGGTTGAGGTTGCCATCTTCTTGAGATCACTCTTTCTCCAAGAACTTCTTTCTTGAAAGCTTACTCCTATGTTTCTTGATTTCTTGTAGGCTTCTTCTCACCAAGAACATGCTATGATACCAAATTGAAGACAAAATTGGTGAGTAAAGCCCGTTCATTTTAAACTAAAGGCCCAAGATATGAAATTGCTAAGGCCGGGTCCTAATTTAGTTATAAACCAAACCAATGGAGAATAAACTAAACCCATGTGATTGAACCAAACCAGCAATGTAAACCAAACCGGACTGATTGGTTTGAAATTGAAATGTTCAATTTCAAATGAATGCCTGAGATGAAATCGGTTGGTTTAACGAATGGCTTGGATTGCCCCAACTTTCCCTCTATCTATCGTTCATGTTTCTCGCATGTGCAACACTTCACCAATCATTGAACCTAAGAACAAAACCAACCCTTTTCATTGTTCATTTCATTTTGCATCATTCACCTCCTTCTGGTTCTTTCTGCGACAGTGACGATTATGGCGATTTCACGCCAGAATCATTGCTTCCTCGCCTTCTTCTGCCTTGTTGTGTTTTGATGTTGGAATGAAGTATCCCGAATCTTGAATCATAGCTGAGTTTTTCTTTGTCTTGCCTTCTCTCAGTTTTTTTTTAAAATTTCTTCTTCGTTGTGATTTCATTTAAGAAACTAACATATTCCTTGAATTCTTTCTTTGCGAGTTTTAAAATAAAACTGCAAGTGATAATAAGAATAAGAGGAGTAAGAAGAGCAAGACCTGAGTTACGTGGTTCGGCCAAAGCGTTGCCTACATCCATGGGAAGTACCCGACTTTATTTTCTTTGTTCATTCACCTTTTACACACATACATTCATTCACATGTCTCTATTTCTAAGTAGAAATATATTCAATTTATACAAGATTTTAGGTAGTGCCTTAGGTGGTTAGAAATTTAGGTGGTTTTGAAGCTTGTTACAAGAATCGGTTAGGAAATCGTTTACACAATTGTTGTCTTTGAACTGTCGGTAGTTTAGGAGTAACAACCTGGAATACTTTGCTAAAAAATCTCACAACATGTGAAACGTATTGAGTAATTTATTTTCATTCACATAACGGCTGTGAAATCCCAAACTCGGCAGCGATGCGAAGAAGATGTATCCCAACCTAAGCCTTCAATTCGCAATCTGTTAGGGTGTGTTTGTTTTTGTAGAAAATAGTAGAGTGAAGAGAAGTGGTGGAGTTAATGTCGGTTTGGAGTAGTTAACTACTTGTTTGAGGATTAGTGTTAGTAGTGGTTGGGTAATTAATTACTTGTTTGAGGATTGATGTTAGTAGTGGTTGAGTGATATAGTTGATGTGAAATCTGATTGAGAGGTTTTGATAGATGGTTTGATTAGCGGTTGTTTATTATCAAATACAAACGAGTAGTTTTTGAGGAGTAGTGGTTAACCATTCATCTTCTACTAAAAACAAACATTACACTCCCTCACCAATAATCTAGAATTCGAATTCTCCAAGACGAATGACCAAAGTACCCCAAGGCATTGCTAAAATCTCAAAAATACCACACAAGGATTGATTTCCATAACTGCACTTGGAAGTCAAAATACACAAGTACCCTTCAATCAAAATTCCGTTTGTTCACTTATTTCCTTTAATAAACTTTGGGGTATTAAGTAAGTTTGATAATTTAGCCTAAACTACCTTATCCATGAAGTTATATTATAAATTTAGAAATATACCAAAGATACAAGAATTGCAACCTATTAAATAGAAAGATCATGATGAATTTAAAATCTTCACTTGTATTTATTAATTTTTATTCTTATCTCAAAATATCTTTCCACATTATTCAATATTGACACCAATAATATAAAATAAGAGTTATAAATTCAATGAGTATAGTAAAAAAAATAAAAAGTTATATTATAAGAAAATATGTGATAACTTATTAATACTATGAGTACATTGAGAAATTTTTTTGAGTGGTTATATATTTATAATTATTTTTTAGATTTGACTAATTTTATAAACTTCGCAAGAGAGAAGGACGTAAATGAACAACTATTGGAATATTTTGAACATCCTAAATTTTTTTTCACTATCAGGGAAAAGTTGTTCTCTATGAATTCGAGATTAAGACCGAATATTGTGAATGTTTAGGTCAGCTTATTTTTACATATTAAAGAGATTAATTATAAAAATAAATATTTTCTTAAAAATCCGTGAGTGTTTGTGTTAAAGAAATAATAAATAATTAGAGATATTCTCTAGATAGGTTAGACTTGATATTTGAGTGGATATTTAGGTTATTACTTAGATATTATCTATGTTTGTTATGAGATCTTTCTAAATTTGATGTTCTATATATTATATATATTTTTGAAAAGTTAATAGAAAATCAGAAGGTTGTATGTCTTTCTCACAATTTATCAGTTTGGGTCAGTTTACTCTCGCACATCGACTATCCTTATGTGACATACTCTCTATCATGACTTGTTTTTTAATTAGATAAATGACTACCATGACTTAAAATCGTCACCTCGTAGTTATTACTTATAATATTGACAATGATTAAAGTAGATGTTATCATAACTATAGTAATAAACTTAATTTGGATAACTCTATCATGAAATGTATAAGCAAGAATTTATCATTTTAGAAGCTAAAGTACTTATAAAATATAATCGTATATAAGGATTGGAATTTGGATTGAATAATATACATGGATACATATAAACATAAATTATAAACTGATTTGAAAAAGTACCTGCACAATGCGGCCGTGGACTGAAAACAATGGTATGACATTAGACTGATTTCAATTAGGGTTTTGTCAGTTTTGTGTCAAATGGATAACTGAATCAATAATTAGGTCAGAATCGATAATTTCAATAAAAAACAAAATCATTTGTTTTTTGTTCGTTTGGATTTTCAATTATGATTTCAATAAAAAATGTTTGTTTTTCAAATTTTTTGTCTCGTTCTCAATTTCATTATTAATTTTTTTTTTCTAAAGACTTATATTTTACTAACAATAATAACATTTTTCATAAGTATCATAATATTTACAATGTTTTTATTTTATCTTTCACGTTTAAACCGGTTCTTCTATCAAAATTAAAATATCAATATATTCGGTATTTAAATATATTTTTTTCTTATTACTTATATATTCGGTTCGATTTTTTATTAGTTCTTGCATAAAAAACTGAAACTGAATCGATATATAAATAAATATATATATATATATATATATATATTTTTTTTTTTTTTTTTTTTTTTTTTTTTTTTTTTTTTCTTCTCCTCAAACCGAATGCTTCAACCTTTTTCTAAAAAACTGAACGGATTTATTGGGTGTTAGATTTTGTGTGTGATTTTTCCTTTCGCCCTTAACTGACATAATAAACAATAGAACTGCAAAAAGGAAAAAATTTATTTAACCCAAAATAGGAGCAATTCATTCATGTCATTCAAAATTTCCACCCAGCCTCACGGTCTAGGCAAATGGCTCTTGCTGCTATTTACACTGATGGTGGTGCTCAAGGCTAGCACTTTCATACTGGCGACATGCTCGGTATGTCGTAATTTCTTCCGAATATATTTGAAGTTAAAGATTCAAATTCTGCCAACAGAGCTGTAGCTCAACCGCATTAGTAAACACCGAAGGACTAAGAGGTCTCAGGTTCAAATCCCCCACCCCCAATTGTTGTAATTTCAATAAAAAAAAAATTCAAATTCTAAAATTAAAAAAAAATAAATAATAATAATAAATAAATAAAATTGTCGGAGCCAAAGGGCTTCAAGATTTCTCGGAAGAAATTGAATAAAAATATAAATAAATAAAATCGTCGGAGCCAAATTGCTAATTGTTTAGAAACATTCTTTTTTTTTTTTCTAATAAATTTAGATTGATTTGTGATTGTGTTTTTGCAACGAAATGAGTAATCTACCTTATCTTATAAATATTTAGAGAAGTCTCTACTTTACCAATGTGGGATAATGAGATCTTCAACAAATACCTCGCTGTTGATTAGTTTCCTCTTAAAAAAATTTGAGAGCAAAAACTCAATTTTTTTCCCTTTTTGTTTTCTTATTCTTCATTATTTTAGATTAGCTAGAATAATAGTAAAGCTTGGGTTAACGAAGACAGGTTTGCTAACCTCTTGTTTAATTTAAATTTCTTTCGAGGCTAATATATTTATTATGGTGAGACATTTGAAATTATTATTACCTTACATGATTTTTATTCCTTATTTCGAATCATAAGGTTGAAATGTAGCACGTTGTTGGTTAAACAGATGTCAACAAGTTTATTTTATAATTTAAAGGAAATTTTTCATGTATATAACAAAAAAAAATCAATAAAATATCATCAATAAAACATTTTTAAAGTAATTACATGTATAGCACAAAAGTGGTCTCGTCTAGGTAAAAATACTAAAATGATCTCACGTCTATCAATCTCGTTTCTATCATATTTGTCTTTAGTCTATCACTCACATTTCTTTCAGTGCGGTGATAGTCTTCTATCAATTCATTGATAGCCTTCAATCAGTAGTTTAATTGATAGTTTTCAATCACTAGTTCTGATAGTCTTCAATCAGAGTCAGTGTCTGAAGCTTGGTGGTGACGGCGACAAAAAACGACGAGTGTCTTACCTTTTATTTCCAGCTCTTCTCTTTGTGAGCAAATATCCAAATTCAATTTTGCAAGCGGAGATCTCTAACTTCGTAGAGATGGATTTCAATATTTTTTCGCTGAAAAAATGGAGAACCGACCCAAAACTATTTCTCTTATTTACTTTCTCTTCAGCTAAATAAGTTTGGTAAAATGGAAATCAATGAAAATAATAGCATATGAGGGATGAGAAAAACAGAAGGGGAGAAGGATATGGCTGGGGAGGGGTAGATTAGGAGTTTTTAAAAAATGAAAACAAAATGTCCTATAAATGCATTTTTAAAAAAGTTGTGTTATAATTATAATAGACGGCTCAAAATTAGCTACACATGTTAAATTTCCTAATTTAAATTACTTCACAGATTCGCTCTTTTATTATAACGCTAGTGGTTAGAACTGACCTCTTAGTTTTATCTATTTTTTTTTTAGTTCAATAGCATCTGGACGTGGAGAGTTTCGAACCTACGGACGATGTGGATTTTGTTAGTACTCATTTCACATACTCTAACATGATGTGAATTTTATCATAGGCTCTAAATGATGCTAATGATCCATCATATCATTCAATGATATGGATGGAAGCCAGTAAAAATAAAAACAGAGAGATTATAGACCCAAACGCTATTGAAATGTGTAATCGAATTGCAAGGGTTATGTTCATGATTACTATTGTACTTAAAGTTTTTCACATTTACTATATAATTTAATAAAATATTGTTTGGTTACAGGATAATTTTCATCTGTTACATCAGGGTGTAGATGTTTTAACTGATGCATTAGGCATGTCAGTGCATCAAGGGCGTGTTAGAAGAATTGGTGAATTTATTGGCTCATCCCTATGCTTCAAATATGACTGTCGAAGTACTACAAATGTCGATGATGAAAGTACTCAACGATTCAAAACTGCAAGTGTTGATAGTAATATCTCTACAATGTATGGATATGATGTCCAAGTAGTGGGAGAAGTTGACATCGGAGATGATGCCAAAGTTAGAGTCATACATGATGCCGAAGTTAGAGTCGGAGATGATGTCGAAGTTGGCGTCAGAGAGGACGTGAGAGGGCCAGTGCAAGAGCACATCACTGATTTAAGAGAGGTACGTTTTATATATTATCTAATTTAAGTGTATGTATGTATTAATATATAAGTAATTAAGTATTGTCTTTTTAAAGGGTATGTCATGTCAACTTGTCCTTGAATCTATGGATAACATTGTTGTCATTGGCATAATGAGAGGTGGATTTAGCAAAATACATGGCATGACTCTTGGGAAGTACAACGTTCGGGTGATGGATGATATGATTGTACATGGCAATACATGGATCGTCCGTGGGTGATAACCTCGATTGCACCAAAAATGGTATAAATGTATATTTTAGAATTATATGTTTTTATCTCACATGCATAATTATACAAATACTTATAACTTATATCACATCATTCTAAGTCTGACCCTTCGAAGAAATATCTGTCACAACCTTCTGTATCGAATAAAGGTAAGAAGGTTTTGTTAGCAGAGTCTAAATATTCACAATAATCATATGAAACAATGCTCCCCACATTATAAAGTAGTAGTTATTCATGTATTATTTTAGTTAATTACTTAATGGATATGATTGTGTAAAAAATAAGATAATGTACATTAAGAGTAGATTCTGGAGGGAAGGAGTCTCATTGTAATTATTATTGATGTGATTTTGCTATTAGAATTGATCTGTATAGATTAACGGGTTTTGGGAATAATAATACAGTTGTTATGCCGTAAAAATTTTGAAGAAAATGTGTTAGTTTTTATGGAGTATAGATTAAGGGTTAAAAGGAAGGTGATGCACATTTAGAGTTACAATTAAATTAGTTTAAGTTGAAATGACTTAAATAAGGAGATTAAAAAGAGTTTACATTTGAAAAATAAGATTTGGGGAGGTTGGAAAATGAAGTTTTTGAAGTTGGAGAATTGAGTTTGAAAGTTTGAAGAATTTTTCATAAGAGCAAATCTAACAAACTTTTTTTTCTAAAATAAAATAGTTTTAGATGTCGGGCATAAAATAATGACAACATTTCATGATCGAGGCACATGACGGGACAACAAATTTTTTTTTTTTTGAATAATAAATGGAGATAGAATAGAGATGACGGACACAATAGATGACTAACAGAATAGATGGGGCACAATAGATGGCATGCACAATAGATGACTGGCACAAAAGATAGTTGACACAAAAGATGTGACATTGACCGCCATCTTAACCTAAGATGTCGCTTGAATAGATATGGCAGGCACATGCACGCCATCTTTTATACCATGAATTCACCCAATGCTTATACTACTCACACATTTTGCTCAACTTTCATATACAAAAGAATTTAATTAAAGTTAATATACATTATTTTTATTTGGAATGTCTTGGCGCACATCATATTATTGCACCCATTCAATGCGGGATAAATTGTCCCTAGAACTTCTCATGCGAGACAAACCTTTTGTTAACATTTTATCAAGCTCGATCTCAACAGTATCTAATGTTGGAGCACTACATAATGCTATCAAAGAAATACTCCTTTCCGTAAGTTTTCTATTTTAAAAACTCTTGTACTCCTTCAATATACAGTACAAAGAAAGAGCAAAATTTGTCAACTTCTCGATAAGCATCTCGTGCATACTTCCCGTCATTTGTGTAGATAATAATATATCACATAATTATAAATAAAAAATTATGATTTGACTAATGAGAGAAAAAGTATAAATTAACTATGTCACGCATTATTATTCACATAAATAAAGTAGAAAGAATGTAAAAATACCTCTCGAAAAGTAGACCAGTTTTTCTCTCTTTTGTTTGTGTTTTTTGTACAAGCACTTATTGAGCTTGTGTTTCATTACAACTCCTAGGCTATTTTAAAAGTATCAAATAATAAACAACCAAAGTAAATGAATTAAAGTTCTCCCTATTCTAACATTTCAATCATTAATTAGTTCAATGAATATCCAAAATAGGTTCACATATATAAAAGAGGGAAGTTACATACTTTGTTTTTTTGAGAATGGGAAAGTGAATATAAAAAGGATTAGCAAATGGACAAGCACAAAAAACATAGACAAAGGATAGTGGAGGGGTCTACCTAATGGACCTATCATACATTATTTGTTCTCTCAATATATATTTTACTATTTTTTTTTTTTAGATTCCCAAATAGAAAATGTACATATATCTAATTTTAAGTACTAGATAATCTAATAAATGCAATAAAAATACACCAATAAATATAACTATAGTAATACATTTTTAGCTGATTTTTCATTTATAACACAAAAAAAAAAAAAAAAAAAAAAAAAAAACCAAAAAAATTTCCCCTATAAAAACTTTTTGAAATCTTTTCTCTCTAGTAGAAAGAACCGACTTATATAAAATGGTCAAAATCTATTTACTTAAATCAATTCAGTTAATAATTTTCAATCAACTCAATCAAAAGTAATCAAGGTTCAGTTGATCGTTTCAAAATTTTGATTAATAACTTTGAATCAGTTAGTTTAATAGTTTTTAATCAATTCACTGAAGAGATGAATAAAATTAGAATTCTCAAAAACGAATGAAAATATGCTTATGATTTTTTTTTTAATTACTTTAATTGAATGCGCAAATGATAGTTGTTATTTATAATAATTTCTCAAATTTTATTGAGTGTAGTTTTATGGGGTTTTTTTTTTTTTGTGACTTTTTGTTGTTTTGATCGGAGGAAGAGCCGATGGATATAAAGAAATTTCTATGAAGCTCTTTTTTCTACTTTTGGTTTTTGGTTTTTGGTTTTTGGTTTTTGGTTTTTTTTTTTTTTTTTAAAGAGAAAAACATGCAATCAGTTAGCTTAAAGGGACAAGTCCAATACATTCCTTGGCTATTGTTGGCTATTGCTAACGTAATATGAGGGGAAGAATTTCCCTCCAATAAACATCATTATTCTCCACAAATATATATGAATGTAAATCAGCTAACAAGAAACAAACATGTAAAACACACAATATGTAAGAAGATCCGCAATGATATTACACGATCTAACACACTAGAAAAATTAAAATACTCCCTCTCTAATGTAAGCAACAAGTTGTTGAACTCAACGAGATCTCTAGAGTCTATCAAAATAGCATCAATCACAACTGAAGCACCAGACTAGATGAAGATTAAAGGCATAGGATCCTCGTTCCTCCCACTAATCTCTCTAATTCCTTCAAGCATAGCTACAGAAAAATATCACTACTACAAAATAGGTGACGGTCTATCCAAATTTTTAAAAAAAACACGATATAAGATGATGGGCATTTTGGTGACGGGCAAAAACCGTCACGAAAGACTTTTGGTATCGCGTGTAACGCGCGACACCAAAGGTATTTGGTGAGGATTGTTGTCTGGCGCGCGACACCAAAGGTCTTTGGTGACGATTTTGCCTGTCACCTATTATCTTTGGCGACGGGCGTCCGACACTAATTAGCCCGTCACCAAATCTCCGCTTATTTTTTTTCGTTTCCCCCACCCCCAAACCCGAGACCCATCTTTTTTTCATTTTTCCGCTCTCCCTTCTACTTTATCTGATATCTCATTTCTCAAACTCTTAAACTCTCGTCTTCTTCATCTTAAATCTCTAAACCCTTACCATTTCTCATATTAATTCTCCTTTTCATCTCAAATCTTCATTTTCTTTCTCTTCATCTCAAAAACCCACGAATCTTTAGTTTATTAAGGTGCCAAATCAAGTTTATATTTTTTTATGGTATACTGCACTTGTTTTCTTTTTAAATGCGTTCATGTTTTTTTTTTTACTTTCTTCTTTTGTCATATATGTGTAACTAAACTTCTTTAAATTGTTGCAGGTTTGTAGCAATCAAAGCAAGTATTCCAAAGTTGAACCTGGATAATGCTTTTGAGCAGAAAAATGATACTGAACTTGAAAATGTAATTTTTAGTGTTATGCACTAAATTCCTACTTTCTCTTAATTTCTTTAAGATATTAGACCAGCCGAGCATGTAAAGGGAGCAATGAATGAAATTAATGCTGGTAATAATCCAATCCCACTAATATTCAAAATTTGACCTTTTTTTCTTTAACTTTGTTCAAATTTTGTTAGTATCCATTCCATTTGAATTGAAAATTTATATGTCAAAGTTCTTGCAATTGCAATGTGAGCCTTTTGTTTTGTTTACTTCTTCTTTTAATTTTATTATTGATTTACTAGATAACTTAATCAGCTACTAGAATAAGGGTGTGGCGGTAGAAAAAAAAAAGTAGAAGCAAAGAAAATTTTGTAGATAAAAAGAACTGAGGATGAATCTGAAGCCAAGGGTTTGGAAAATGAGGTATGTGTAAAGGAAAAAGGGGAGAGTGGGAAAATGAAAAAGAAGATGAATCTCGGGTTTGGGAAGGGGAAGAAACAAACAAAAAACCGTAGATTTGGTGATGGGTTAATTGGTGTCGGGTGCCCGTCACTAAAGAGAATAGGTGATGGGCAAAAACCGTCACCAAAGACCTTTGGTGTCGCGTGCCAGGCAAAAACTGCCACCAAATACATTTGGTGTCGCACGTGACGCGCGACACCAAAGGTCACTGGTGACGGTTTCTGCCCGTCACCATTTGTGCCCATCATCATATGTCTTCAATGTCACCGGTATTGATAACGGTCATATGCCCGACATCTTTTTTCAAAGGTGTAGACATATGCATGTTATCCATTCTCCAATTTCTACTAGTGTATGTACGCGAATCTCTCTAATTCCTTCAACTTTGGTTAATTCTTGTTTCTTAATTAAGAGAAACATTTACCTACACATCAATGTGTATAGTGAATATACTTATTACTCATGTGACAAAATATTTACCACATATTTATTTAATTTTTCAACATTTATTAATTTTTTTTTTTTTTTAAGAAAATCAAAACAAAATAAACATATGGCTAATACTTGCGTCACATATTAATAAGCATGCTAACTCTACACATTCATGCGTAGATAAGTTTACGATCGATCATGTTAATAGGGTCAACTCCTATAGTTTCTTTAACGTAAACCAATTTTGCATCAAAAATATGTTTTCGACCTTTTACGTTGTGTGCTATCATGTAAAAAAAACAATTCGAAAATGTCGTAGATCATTTTCGAAATTTGTTGATTTATAGCTTCTTCTTTTTTTTTGAGTTGGTCTCATTATAAGTTGTGGATATCAAATCGAAGTGTCAAATTTGGGGTTCTTTGTTCCCCATTATGGTATCACCCTTTTTGGAGAGTTGTTTATAAACTTTTTTTTGAAGCAGTCTTAATTGTGTGTAAATTAAATATGGAAATATGTTAAAACTTCAACAAAACAAGACTAATGTTGAATACTCCTTTTAACAAAAGGTAAACTTTAAATTCGTTTATTTAAATGTAAAATATAGAATTTAGGTAGAATTATGCTGTTTTTTTTTATGTCTTTTGAGTATAAATTGGACAACAAACTCTACATACTGGCACACTGCTCTGATTTAAATGAGAGCCAAAAAATTCGAAAAAAAAAAAATTAACTAATTCTACCGTCTTTGGTTCATCCAAACTCAGATGGAACACTAGATCATCTCATGATGATTATTAAACTAACAACTAAGAATTTGTTTGTTTGAAGATGTTATGAATCTATTATAAATGAACTTTTAATAATCATTCTTCAAATCATCGCATACAAACGAGTTATTACATGAATTCCATTTTCAAAAGATTCTGGGTTTTTTTTTTTTTGTGAGATTACAACTATTGGGAGGGAGAATTTGAACACGTGATCTCATGGTTCTTGAACATACACTAATATCGTTGAGCTTGTGTTCTTATTGGCAATAACTTCTTATATCTAACTACTCAAAATAACGTCTCATAGGCAAAACGAGAGCATAGCTCAGCTGGCACTAGTAATGCATTAGCATCTACACGATCAGTGATTCTAATATAATGCAATTACTAATTTAATCCGAAATTAGATGTCTCTTTCATAACTTTTAAGTCTTACAATGGCAAGTTCTTAACTTCAAACACATCCCATCACTTTTCAAAAAACAAAAATTAAATTACAATTTATATAAGAAAATGAAAGAATCCCATTCCCACCACTTTGAGATCAGAGGGAAAAAAAAAAGAATAATTACAAAACTTTGATTTTGAAGTTCTATCCATGGAGTCCGAAGCTTCAACGTAATTCACAATTTTTCTCATCCCACTTTATTTACTTAATTTAATTTTAAATTCTCTTTCTCAATTTTCCCATTACTCCAATTTTGCAGATTCGAAAGTTGTGAGATCATGGCTGCTCTTTTGGCTGCCAGTCCTCTGCTTCTACAGTCGTGGACTCTCTGCGCCGCCGCCAACTCAGCCGCGCCGGAGAGTTTCACGGCGGAGGTGATTGGAGATGTGGCTTATGTTGCCTTCTCCTCCGTCCAAATTCTTCCGAGCTCCGGCAGCGGCGGTGGAAGAGAGTTGGTAGCCTTGGAAGGTGCCGTTGAGGAGCTGTTTTGGCCGTTGAACCGCCACCGTGAAGAGCTCCGGCCACCGGCCATGGTGGATTCCGGCTTACTCAAAATCTTTATGAGTATTTATACTCACCACAATCTTCTTCAAAAGGTTAGTTATTCTATTTATACAAATATATCTTTTATCTCAATTTCAAAAAAGAAAAATTATGAAAAATGATTATAAATAAACAACTTTACCTCAATAATTTTAATTATACCACATTTTATTTTAATTTATTTTATATAAGCAAATTTTTGTGCATTTTTTCATATTCAAAATAGTTTTTTTATTAACTAAAACAAAAATCGAA
>JBBMEG010000024.1:12364387-12375852 GCA_037832605.1 Cyclanthera cordifolia
TAGAAATTAGTTATTTTTGTGTTTAAAGATGAAAGTGTGAGATACGTAATTAATTGGACAAAAAATACATAATTCATACATCACATTTACGTACTTAATTCGCCTATGATTTATGATAACATCGACTATTTTTTAGGTTTTATCAAACCATAAAACTAAATTCTATATTTTTCTAAATTATAGAGACTAAATTCTTTATTTCTCCAAACCATAAAGATTAAAGTCTAAATTTTTAAATCACGAGGACTAAAATCTATCTTTTTTAAAATCATAGGATTAAATTTATAATTTACCACAATTTTTATTATAAAAAATTATGTGACACTACTAAATAATGTTACATTT
The DNA here is from genome assembly GCA_037832605.1 of Cyclanthera cordifolia. Lineage (NCBI taxonomy): Eukaryota > Viridiplantae > Streptophyta > Magnoliopsida > Cucurbitales > Cucurbitaceae > Cyclanthera > Cyclanthera cordifolia. The sequence continues at coordinate 12,364,733 of JBBMEG010000024.1, forward strand.
GTCAAAAATAAGAATAGTTTTATCTCAAAAAAAAAAATATTTGTATATGTTTGAGTAAGAGAAATTTTGAAATTTAAGTGGGAAGAATATAGGTAACTATCTATATATATATTCAATTTGCATTTGAAGTAGTGTTTTTAGAAATTAAATTAAATGTAATTGAAAATTATTCAATATATTTATATATCCTAATTTACTTTCCCTCCAAACTTATAAAAGTTTCTACTCTTTTAAGGATTATGTCACTTTCTTTTGGTCTCTATTTTATTTAATTATATATTTTAGGATCTATTTTCAAGATTTCAGGATATGTTAAGAAGTTAAAATAATAACTCAAACAATAAAAGTGAATATTGTTTAACGCCCGTCAGTTAGAAGGGATACATAATGAGCGGAGTCCACATCTGAATAAAAGGGGTCTTGGGATATAGTCTCATGATTAAGAAAGACTTAAGATAATTGATTTGTACTACTTATACCAACGAAGTGCACCTTCCTTTTCGGTGGCTCAATCAAAAAAACTTCACAGCTAAGCTTGAAGTAGTCCTAGATTGGGTGACCTCCTAGAGATTTTCCTAAGGACCAGTGATGTAAGCTATAAAATTCGAGTCCTTCTCTCTTTTATTGTATTCAAAAAATGAAAATAGTATAAATTACAAAGAGGAATATAAATATAGAGTTTTTTTTTTTTAATCAATGTATATATACCACATAACAAAGTGAATTAAGGTCATGAAGAATTATAATTCAATAATATCATAAGTATATACCTCATGAATCCAAATCTAAATCAGTTACTCCAACAAAATAATTATAAATAAAAGTAAAATTTATAGAATTTGCTTCTATATTCATAATATTATAAAAAAGAATGTAATAATATTTATTAATATAATCACCAGGTTTGTTAAAAAGAATTTAAATGCGATCATATTTATAATTATTTTTTTAATTTGACTAGTTTTGTAAATTCACAAATTAAGAAAATATAAAATCTTTTAAACATATTAAATAAATTGTATATATGAATTATAAATTGTTAGTCAAAATAATAATTTTTTATCCTGATTTTAAATTATTCACAAACTCATTAAAAAAAAACAGCATTTATGTTTGGAAAGGGAATAGAGAAGTCTACCATTAATTCATCAAATAATAATTTGAACTTTGACTGGAAAAATTGAAGAGTCGGTGATTTTGTCCTATTCAATTAAACAAATGTGAACTTGCTTATATTCAATTTACTAATTTTTTTAATATTTTAAATATAGATTTTTTTTTTTTTTTGAGATTATAATATTATAAGAAGACTCGAACCACCTATCGAATATATATTAATACATCACTAATGTCAAGCTAAACTATGCTCGGTTTGACCTATTTTAAATTTATTGATTTTTTTTTTTTTTTTTTTAAGATTAATTCATCTTGTTTCCTAATCTACTTTATTTCAAAATCTTAACCAAATATTTCAAAACTTGCATTGTATTTATTTTGTAATTTGACCATTGACCTTGAAACAACTTATGTAAGTGTTTGGTATCAAACAAGTTTTATATATATATTAGTGTTTGGTATGGGTGATAGGGATAGGGTTTTCTCATTCTCCTTATTTGGTGGGTGGGGTTTAAATCCTTTCTCAAATACTAACCACTTGTTTTCCTTCATACTAAATTAGAGTTTTTACCAAAGCAATCTAGTCTAGTTGAGTTGGTACTAGCGATGCATTAACATTCATTCGATCAGTTTTCGAGTTTTTGTTATCAGCTCTTAGTTTTTTTTTTTTTGTCATTTTTATTCTCAACCCCTTTAAATAAGATTTTATTATTTTCATTTTTCACTTCCAACCACTCTTTTAACTTATTATACCAAATTTGATTTTTTTTTTTTTCTTTTCTTCACTTTGATTAATATATTTTATTACCAAATAAGATTTCATGTATGCCAACCATAAACATGATTTTAAGGATTTAAGTGTGTAGCCCATAAAAACTTAAGGAGGTGTTTGTTTGTGGGTTTTAATTAAGTTTGAGGTATTAGATTTTATCAAATGCTTGTTTGGGAAGTCAAAAAATGGAGTACTTAAGTACCCAAATAAGTGCTTCATAAACTCACAAAATAAGTTCATGGGTTCCTAATAAGTAATTCATAAACTCACAAAATAAGTGCTCCAGTTTTTTTATTACAATCACTCTACGAAAACCATCCTACAAACAAGTGGTTACCTCGAAACCAACAACAAAACAAGCACACAAACAAACAATCATATACAAATATTTTTCCAAAACCATGAAACAAACAAGTATTTAGTTTTAAACATTCCACTAAAACTATCAAACAAACGAGCTATTATAAAAACAAAAATTTCTAAACACTTATAATAACTCTTCATACCTAAACATTCAAAATAAACAGTCCATAAAATATCAAACCAAACGCCCCTAAAAGTTATGGGTTCTAATCCACAATTTTCCATTTGTTGAACTCAAATATATATATATATATATTTTTTTTTTTTTTTTTTTTTGAGAGAGAGAGGATAAATAACTAGCTAAAAATAATTGTGATGAAATATACTTTCTTTTTTTTCAAGCAAAATCCAATATTATACACTCTTTGTATGATCAAATAAAATAGCACTTTTGTTTTAAAAAAGTTTATTTTCTTTTGTAAGAACCCTAAACTTGTTATATCTCACAAAACTACCTAATTTTATTTTTAAAATGCAATTTAAAAATAATAAACAACTTTGAGCATATATATATAAATATATATATATATAAAAAAATCTAATATATAGTCTTATATTTTCCCATACCAGCCAACCCTTATCTTAATGTCAATATCATCAAGTCAATTGTTCTTTTCTCTTTTATTTACCTTTTTCCTTTTAATATTATTGAATTTTCATTGGGAAAGAAATAAAGGGTTGATTGCAAAAGCTTGTTTAAATTAAATGAATAAATTTTTTTTTTCTTTTTTTTTTTTGGTAAAATGGATCGAAAAGAGATGGAAATTAAAAGGAAACTTCAATTAGAGGATGAGATGGGGACATTTGGTCTATTCTTTAGATCAAGTAAAGACTCTCACGCGGTTAGTTTTTCTTTTTTTTTTTTTGTTAATAGAGTTCGAACCTAAACTTACTAAGCAATTTGATTTTTTTTTTTTTTTTCAACTTTAACCAATGGAGTGATGAGATTTGTTTTAGTGGATTTAACTTAAAAAATAAATAATAAAAATTTTATTTTCGCCAATTTTTTTTTCCTTTTAGATGAACTAGATAAATCTTACAATGGCCAAAGCGAGCATAGTGTCACGGTCGCACTCTTTGACTCGTGCGGCATGATCTTACACTCGACATGGCCAGCTTTAGAGGGAAACTCAAGCCTCATACTCGGATCGCTCATACTTTGTGACTCGTCGGGTCGTTAAGCAAGGTTCTCAAAGCCTCGACCATGCTTCATCGAATAGGTAGTGGAATTATCTTGGTCATGGTTATATGCTCGCAAACGTATCCATTCGGCTCGTGGGAATCCAAAGTGAGATGGCGGGTCGTCTCTCGATATATGTGGCAACCTCCGTCCCATGGGCAAGGATGCAATGTCGGTACACCTGTGTCATCCAATACTGTCCCCGAATTTCCATTCCCGAAGGGATCGGAGCCGCCCAAGACACTCGTTTTGCAAGCGCTCGTCCACACCACGACACAAGCATGTGTCATGTGGTAGCTCACTTAGGCCACAGGGCCGAGGGGTGGTGGAGAGCTGACACCATACCTCTCCCTATGGTACATTCTGACACATTTTCAGTATTCCACCAATGTATGTCTTTTTGGCGAGGAATCATACGCCAGCGTGGAGCGTCCATCGGATGTACGATTGACACCAAACTTGGTGAGCTTACATCTTAGCTTCATACAGACTTAACTCTAGAGTCGTTCGTCAAAACTCCCTCTCGAACCTTGACATCACCGGGTGGCTCAGGGCCCCATCGTGCCCCCACTAAGTTTTGACATTGACACCTTGACACCATCGTGGCTTTGCTTCCTGATGCATCCAGCTGACACTATTGAACACTCTTCTTGGTGTGTGATGGATGATGCACTGTCCTCCTCAGTCACATCATAGCTTGTTAGGATGTGGGTCCTTAAAGCATATTCTATGACTCTGACATCCTCCCCCACTTAATCCAGCCATCGCCCTCAATGACTTAACACAGGGCATAACCACGCAGGTTATGACATTCACCCCCGCTTGCACTCGACATCGCCCCTCTGACGATCCGACCTTCGACTGGTTGCTGGCGAACTTGCTAGCAACTCGTGCTTCAGAAGAATGTGATTACGACACGTTACTTATGGGCTATCCCATCATGGATCTTCCCTCGCCCTTTTTATGGACTTGGCTCGGGCCTCATCAGATAAGTATTGCCACTTTGCGCGAACTAATATTATGCCTCGGACTACCCCATCTACAGCTTACCTTGGCCTCCGCGAATAGTTGGTGATGACTCTCAATACCGGGCTCCGACCACTTGCCTAACCCTCGGGGAGCGCACCCCACTACACATCTCTAAGCTTCCCTTCAGAATCTAGCGACATCTAGACAACAGAACTCTTGCAGCTGATTAAGTTGTTGACTCTACTCCTCGGCTAACTTCATTTGTCGCACACCTTGGGGACGTTACAAAGATATTTTTGGTCTTTCAGCAGCTCACTCAAGCTTCGCTTTGTCCAGCATCATGGCTCTTTCATAAGCGGATGCTGATTGTTGGCAACTCTGTCAGAAGTCACCCATTTGGCATATGGAATGACCCAAGGGACATTTGTCCTCACACTTCACTTGGCCTCAACCACATTGTCCACCCACATGGACTTTCACTGTGCACCACTTGAAACTTGACCGGCACATGTCATATTGACTTCCAGCTCTGCTTGCAACCATTAGCATTATCCTCTGATGATAATGGATCTTTCAATTGTATGTCCCACAATGGCACTCTTGAAACAGATGCATTGTCTTCATATCAACTATCGGATCTTTCTGTCTCGACCGACTGTAGGCTCTAATACCAAATTGCCACATATATCCAGAGGCGACCCGCCATCTCACTTTGGATTCACGGGATGCGTGTGCGAGCATATAAGTATGATCAAGATAATAAATTGCCACATATATCTAGAGGATTCATACGAGTCGAAGAGTGCGACCGTGACACATAGCTCAGCTAGAACTAGTGATGCATTAGCATTCACTCAATCAGTGATTCGAGTCCACTTTGTATTACCCTTTTACGTAGAGTTTGTGATTCATCACCCCAATTTGTACTAAAAAAAAATAATAATAAATCTTACTATGAACCTTTAGTTAGTAAATGAAATGTAAATTAAAATACTATTCTAATCTCAAGACTTTAAACTTTGTTTCATTTTGAACTTAGACGTTTCAATTTTTAATTATAGTTCCCAGACTTTCAAGAATCTAATTATAGTCCCTAGAATTTTAAGTTTGTTTTGTTTTGTTCTATGAACTTTCAAGTCCGTTTTATTTTGATCGTGAACATTTGAAGTTAAAATAATTTTTATTGTATTTTTTTTTATTTCTTTATAAACATTACCATTAATTAAAATTATTTATATTATTAAACCAATTTTAATTAATATTAATTTGAAATTTATCGTGGAGACCAAATTTGAACTTTTTTATGTCCATTACTAAAATTTGTTTTTGAAAATTTAAGAATAAAAAAGAACAAACTTGAAAGTTTAATGACTAAAATAGAATAAAACTTAATGTCCGAAGGGTAAGGATCAAAATTATATTTTAAACAAAAATATATAAGGACAATAACAATAAAATATAAAAAACAGACACGAAATATAGTTTATTTTTTCTTTCGAATCTCATTTCTTCTAATCTTTACATAAAAAGAGAAGCTACAGTTTTTCAACATTGCTCTACGACAATTTTGTAGTCAAAGAATTTTCTTGACATTCAAATATTGTCAAATCATACGACCATGCAAATATATCAAACTTGAAAAAATATCATTATTTAATATGTTCAAATACAAACTAAAAGTCCAACCTAAGTGACACCCTTCTACTATTATAAATGTCTTCTCTTTTCTCTTCTTTTTTTTTCCTCTTTTCTTTTTTTTTTTTTTTGTTGAAAATTATAGTGGGTGGAGTGGTAGGAAACTTGCATGTTTAGTGATCACGAGGACTTCAAAAAAAAAAAAAAAAAACCAAAAGATGATCTCGGCCTATCTAAAATTAATTTTAGATAATAATAGTCAAGATGAATTGAAATTAACTTAGACGTCCACTCATATAATAAAAAAAAAAAAAAAAAATTATATAATTAGTCCCTATGATTTAGAGAAAGTTAGAGTTTAGTCCATATGATTTAAAAATCTAGACTTTAGTCCTATGATTTAGAGGGATATAAAATTTAATTCTTATAGTTTGGAGAAATATAGAATTTAATCCCTATAATTTGAAGAATTTGAATTTAATCCCCATGGTTTGATAAAACTTAAAAAATAGTTCATGGTATTCGTAATCGTAGATATGATGTATGAATTATGTGTATTTTGTCCAATCAATTACTTATCTTGCACTCTCATCATTAAACATAAAAATAACTAACTTCTATGCATTATATTCACCAACAATTATGAAGGATTGACTACTTTTTAGATTTTATCAAATTTTAGAGACAAATTCAAACCCTAAAGACCGAACTCTAACTTTCTTTGAACCATGTGGACTAAATTATAATTTACCCGAAAAAGAAACTTTGCTCGTTAGAAAAATGTGATATTTAGCAAATAAACAAAATCTCATATGTTGCAGATGACAGAAGTAATGCAGAAAAGCAAGTCAATAGTAATAACAGGACATTCACTTGGAGGAGCAGCAGCCACTCTTTGTACTTTTTGGCTGCTCTCTTTCTTCCATTCCAAAACCACCCATCACCCATTGCTTTGCATCACATTTGGCTCCCCATTGATAGGCAATGAATCGCTTTCGAGATCCATTCTTAGAGAACGATGGTGCGGCAACTTCTGCCATGTCGTCTCCAGCCACGACATTATGCCTACGCTTTTCTCTACTCCACTTTCCTTCTCTCTCTCCTCCCACCTCCACGTACTTCTTAGGTACTGGAATTTGTCCATGGCCTCTCCACAGTTTGGGAAGCTGGCTACCCAATTGTCGGAAAATGAGAAAGATGAGCTCTTTCGGGTTGTATTGGCCTACTCCGAAACAATATCTAACTCAGGAGATGGGTCTGTAGCAAGTCGGTTCTGGCCATTCGGGAATTTCTTCTTCTGCTCGGAAAAGGGTGCAATTTGTTTGGACAATGCTATATCGGTTTTGAAGATGCTGTATTTGATGCTTAAAACAAGTGCCCCAAACTTAAGCATTGAAGATCATCTCAACTATGGAGATTATGTGAAGAAAATTGGTGTTCAACACATGAAGAGGAAAAACTTCACCTCAGAGTGTCTTCCTAGTTCAAGCTATGAAGCAGGGCTTTCTCTAGCATTGAATTCTTTAGGAATGCCTTTCCAAGTAAGTAAAGCTTTTAACACTTTACCTTTTTTATAACAGAACCTATTGGTTAGTAAGAGTAAGAAGAAACTTAGGGTAAGTTTGAATGAAAATGATTATGGAGGAATGAGAATTAGGAGGAAAAAGAGAAAGTGAATGATTATGAGAAGAATAATTATTTGTGTTTGTGGTGAAAGAAATGATTCGAGGAGAATGATTAATTGTGTTTGGGTTAAGAGAATGATAAGAATAAAATAATGGGTATGATGTGAGTGAAAAATAGTTATGGAGAGAAGAGAAAGTAGTTAGGAGGAGAATAAAAAGGTAATTTTGGAAAAACATGATTATAGGGGGAATGATTTTCGGTGGTCCAAACACTGGGAATCATCCCCTTCCTATTCTTCCCCTTTATTAATGGTGGTCCAAACATCCCCTAACTATGAGCTTATAACAAAATTACAGGATGAGGTTGGTCGAATGGCCGAAAATAGCTTGAGGACAGCCAGGAGAATGGGACAAACACCAAACTTGAATGCCGCAAAACTGTCGGTAAGCTTATCCAAGATTACACCTTACAGAGCTGAGATAGAATGGTACAAGGCCAAGTGCGATGAAGCAGATGACCAATTGGGGTACTACGATTGCTTCAAGCGAGTAAACGCTTCGGTAAAGCATGCCAGAGTGAACATGGACAGGCACAAGCTCGCAACATTCTGGAACAGAGTGATTGACATGTGGGAGAACAATGAGCTTCCTCCAGATTTCAACTTATGGGCAAAGTGGATCTACGCTTCGCATTTCTACAAACTCCTGGTAGAGCCATTGGACATAGCAGAATATTACGGCCGTGGTAAGCACATTGTTCATGGTCATTACTTAAAGCATGGAAGAGACAGCAGATACAAGGTTTTCGACAAATGGTGGGGAGGGAGAGAAGTTGCGGAGGAAGAGAATAATACTCAGAGGATGAAATATGCAGGTTTGACTCAAGATTCATGCTTCTGGGCAAAGCTTGAGGAAGCCAAAGACCTGCTGGAAAGCATTAAATGTGAAGGAGATGTCAGAAAGTTGGCTCCAGCTTGGAAAACTCTTGAGAACTTTGAAAGGTATGCCAGAGGATTGATTGAAAGAAAGGAGGTTTCTAAAGATGTGGTTGCAAAGAACTCAAGCTACACTTTGTGGGCTCAAGAACTGAGGACCTTGAAGCTAAATATGTATAATTAGATAGTTAGAATTTTATGGCAGAGAGGTTCTAACTCTAAATAGTTAAGAGTCTTGGACTGAGGAATATCTAGCTGTAACTTATAGTCAGAATGCTGATTAAAATGTCAATTTGATACTCAATTATCTATTAATTGAGAATTGTAGTATTGTCAGTTAAGCCAGCCATACTATAATAAAATATCATGTCTATGGTCTACAATTCAAAATGTCAAATCCACTTGATAAGTTAATGTAAATACAAATGTTAATACCTGCCCTTCAGTCTTCATGCGCACAAAAACAAGCCCATTGGCTGTACAAAAGGTCATATTTCCGCCTGTCGTAGATTAGAATATCTCTACGGAGTGATACAGTTGTTACTAAATATCTATCAACAAAAGATGTCAGCTCTAATTTCCTCACGAGTTTTCATTAACGGCCTTATCGATTTCTTCTACATGATTTCGGAGAACGTTCCACTGCAGAAAGACGGCCATTATAGAAAAATAAGATCCTAAATAACAAAAAAAAAAAAAAAAAAAAAACTTGAAACTTTAATAAAACAGAAGAGCACACCTGATCCAAGGATAGCGAGATGCCTGGAACCAAAAGAAAATAAAAAGGCATAATCAGTTTCTACATTTGCAGTATTATAAGAATCGTCATATCAATCATATAGACCAAGCACCATGGTAAGTTAATATTTATAAAATGAAGAAACCAAGGGGTTCTTAATATTCCATTATTTCTTAAACATCTGAAATGGATTAAGAGAGCTAACTTCATGGTAGACAACTTGGAACTGTTCTGCTAACAGTTTGTTAATAAAATAACTCAATTTCATTAAGAAAAAAATAATAATAATATACGAGGACTGTATATAAATTTTTTAAAAAAAGAGAGAGAGAGAGAGAGAAGGAAACCCCACAACAAACGAACATGAGAAGTACAAAACTACAAAAAGGGTCTCTGTTTTAGAAAAAAAAAATGAGCTCTCTTTGAGAAATATGAAAGAATGTACAAGAACATACACAAAAAAAGTTCACAAGCCACAAGAATGGACTCCAATCTAGAAAAATGAGACCAAACTGGAAATTACAAAAAAGTTTAAATACCCAATGCCCATAAAAAAGCATTATAAACCTCATAATCCTCCTCTTCTTAAGCTCTCTCAAACCTCTAAACATCCTACTAATTCTCTCAAGCCGGCTCCTCAAAATAACAAAAAATAAACCTACCACAACAATCCTTTTTTCTCCAAAAAAGGAAAGCTTAAGAGCACCACCTCAATCATAGAACAACCATATCTGTCACGTACAAAGCAATCACAAAATATCTTAAAGTGATTGTGATGTGTTTGGACCATAGAAGGAATAGGAATAATATGAGGATATATGGCAATTAGTTAGGGAGTTAATTGTGCCATTCCTTCCTGAGGATGTCCCTCTTCCTCCCTTTATTGATTTATGCTCCCCTTCTCCTTCCACTCCCATTGCTTCTCCCTTTCCCTTACCAGATTCTCTCATTGTCTTGTCCCCCTTCTCCTTCCTCACCTCTCGCCCTCTCCATCTGCCCCTCATATCCTTATTTCCATCCCAATCCATTATTTCGTCCATGCCCTCCCCTTCCCAGATGAAGCATTTACCTCTTCACTATATAAGACGATGCATATCTGCTCCTTCCTTTAAACAAAATATTGCCTTGAATCCCAATTGCATTGAAACCTACTATTCCTCCTTCCTATCCAACTCACCCTCCTTACCCTCAACCTCCATGCTTTTCCCTCTCACCATTCTTTTGCATTCAAGCTCGCCCCTTTCTCTTCTAGCTATCAAAGTTCCATGATTCATGAGGTCGTTATTCATCATATTTCACCAGTGTTTTTCCTTCCCCCCATGCTCCCGATCTACCAGTTCATCTTGATTGAAGAATTGGAAGATGATATTAGTGTTAAGAGTTTGGAACCGTCAACTACTCGAAATGAAGCTAACTCCCACGTTCAAGCTGAGTTTATCTCTCCTTCTGATTTGGCTGAATTAGCTATTTCCTCTCCATTGTCTCCCTCTGTTGACCTGTAGTATGCTCTGGTTGATATCCCTGAAAATTTTGTCAACATTATTGTCACTTGTGAATTTCGTTTAAAGGAATGTTGTGGATCGACATTATACCTGATCAGTTGAAGCTAGAGATGAAGAGAATTTTATGGGTTAAGCCAATTTTATCTCCTTATTTGATTTTTAGCAGCCTAGCTTTCTGACAGATTGCAATGCTTCATTGCAGTCATATGCTTCCATCAGCTTCTTTGGCGTTGTTGTTCATGGCTGCTTTTTGTCCATGGAGATTATAGCTCGAAGATTGCAGT
>JBBMEG010000024.1:12375952-12388051 GCA_037832605.1 Cyclanthera cordifolia
GGAACAACTTGCATCGTCGAAGACCTCAACAGCGACAAAAAATGTTTTTGTCGCCTTCTTAAGTGAAAGGCGGCAGAAATTTCTTCTGTTGTCGTATCTTCTGTCAATCGTATTATCATTTAATTCTTGTAGCGATCCTTTTGACTGATGAAAATTTTTGGGTTGGTCAATTGGTTAACTTGTTCGACCTTAGTATTGTAGCAAATATTCAACCCAGCCAATGTCTCATACTTTCGAGTTTGGTTAGGTTTTTTGGGTTGTGTTAATTTCAAATTTTTTTTCTCTAAGACTCAATTCATAGCTCGTATTCATAATCCTAAGTTATCTATCTTTTTTGCTTTCTTTTTTTTTTATAAATTGTGAAATCTGGAGTTAGGGAATTATCTAATATTGTATACTAAGGCCTGGATCTAGGATAGGTAAGTACTTTCTAGTTTAAGCGCTTCACAACGATTCCCTACCAAGAACATTCCAAAAGAACATACTTGGAGTCTATAGCTCAACCAACTGGCCTAAGAACTCTTATGGACCCAACTATCTTATTAGTACAAATTCCTTATTGAATTATTCTTATTTTGACTTGAGTTTGGCTGAACAAACCAAAAATTGACCAACCTTAGAATCGATCTTACCCAATAAAAATTATAAAATCATAACTCAACACAATCCAAAGAAAATTTACAACCTAACTTAACTCTTATAGTTTGAATTGGGTTTCAAGATGCTCGTGTAATCGATTTTTTGTTCTACCCTAATTAAATTTAGTTATAAATAGCTTAGCTTATTTTATTCATTTCAATAATTTAAAGAGAGGAAATATAAATGGTTGAATATCTTTAAAAAAGTGTCAAAGCGAGTATAACTCAGTTGACATTAGAGATGCACTAGTATTCACTCGATCTGTGGTTGGAGTCCCCTACCTCAAATGTTGGAGAAGACTCTCCACTTTTTGTCTTTTTTGGATTCACTAATCTCGAATCAGATCTCAATTTCAATTTTATTGAACAGAATATTCATTTGAGTTTTTGGGCTTTTATACCATATTGAAAAATGTGGGCATCAATTTCAAAACTAATTAGCAATGAGAGAAATAGTCCACCTTATGTCTTATTAATGCATGGAGTTAACGTTCTTGAGTTATTACTTGAACTTTTACTCCAAAGCTTTGATCAATATATATGAATTCATCGATGACCAGTTATGTGGACCTCCCCTCATCAACACTTGTCAAAGATACAAGAAATTGAACCAAATATTGAAATTGAGGAACCAAAAGAATTGATAATGAAAGTTATATTGATGAGTTGTTTTTTCTAAGCATTGCACTTGGATTCATTGTTGGATTTTGGGGAATTTGGAGTCAACCTTTTATCCCTGTGCCACAAGGTGAAGCTATAATCAAGTGTGTTTGGCCCAACGTGATGGGTTCTTTGGCCCAACATGTGCTAGGTTGTCACATCTATGAACTGTTGTCTCTACATCTACACTAGAAGAATTCGGAGAATAGATGACGAACATCGACCGGCATCTTTAAGAAAAGATGTCGAGCACGTGACCGACAACAATACTCATGCCATTGAGACATTTGGTGACGGGAAAGCGCAACATCAAAGGTATTTGATGACAGTTGTTGCCCGTCACCTATTCTCTTTGGTGACAGTTTTTTTTTTTCGCCCGAGACCAATTAGCTAGCCTGTCACCAAATTACCGTTTATTTTTTTTTCGTTTTCCCCCAAAACCCGAGACCCATCTTCTTTTTTATTTTCCCGCTCTCCCTTTTCTCTTACCTGAGACCTCATTTCCCAAACTCTTGACTTCGACTTCATCCTCAACTCGCTTTATCTACAAAATTTTACTAAAAGAAGAAGTCAACAAAATAAATGGTTCACATTGACTTTTGGCATCTACATTTTCAATTCAAATGGTATGGATACTAACGAAACCTGAAAGAAAAAGAAGTCGAATTTTGAATATTGGAGATTGAATTATTACCGGCATTAATTTCATTGGTTGCTCTCTTCACATGCTCATCTGGTTCTATATCAACGATGAGGGTTTGAACAATCTCAAAGTCATAAGCTGACCAAGCTTGAAAGAAATTATTCAAAAATTAAGAGAATGTTGGAATTTGATGTATAACACTAAAAATTACCTTTTCAAGTTCATCTTCTACGACTTTGGCAATATCATTTTTTTACTAAAAAATATTATACAAGTTCAGCATTGGAACACTTGCTCTGGTCACTACAAACATGCAAGAAGTTTCTTAAGTTTAAAGAAGTTTGGTTATACGTATATGACAACGATACTCTAAGGCTTCCACAACTTTCCCAATGGTAATACAATTAATAAGAAGGAAAAGACAAGTGCAGTATACCATAAAAAATATAAGTTGTATCTGAGACCTTTTATTGCTACGAATTTGTTAGTTTTTTAGATGAGAGGAGAAAGAAATGAAGATTTGAAATGAAAATGAGAAAGAAGATGAGAAATGGTGAGAGTTTGGAGATTTTAGATGAAGAAGATGAGGGTCTGAAGATTTTTTAGGATTTGGGAAATGAGGTCTCGAGTAAGGGAACAAAAGAGTAAGAAAATGAAAAAGAAGATGGGATCTTGGGTTTGGGGAGAAAAAAAAAAACCCAGAGATTTGGTGACAGTTTTTGCCATTGACCATTTCTGCATTCACCATTTTTTTATGACGGGCAAAGCCATCTTAAATCCAGTTCATCACTTATTCCTTCTTTTCTAGTAGTGTCATTATTCCCATCAAAGTAGCTGACCCACACGCTTCACCTTCTTTCATCTACAACTTCGAATGCACACAACAGCGCCGTGAACAACGCCGAAAACTTCAGACGAGTGCACATATCAACCTTTCACTTCTTCATCTTCTTCCTTAGCAACATGAACCAAGCCCTCTAATTTGCCTTCCTCCTTCTAAAAATGCTTTTAAGGCATACAATATTGGCCCAACCTTCAGCCTTTTATGACACTCTTAAACATCCTTGTTCCTCTATCTTCAACAGACTTACCTTGAAAACCACATAACACACACTATGGTGCCCGAAACACCTACAAGTAAACCCTCACAATGATTCTCCTACAGAGAATTCTCTCTAAGAAAACCAAACTCATTCTAAACGTACCCCTTTTATTACTTACTTTAAATATGTTCCTCTCATGTGTCACCTATCTATACTATTCATATTTACAATGTGAACTAGAGCTACCCTCCCACGTGTGGCCCCCACGTGGGTTGCCTTCACTCCATCCCCAACTCATCTTGTGGATAAGCCATTTCAAAACACTCCCCTTCCCCCAAACGCTCCCATTCCACAACCCCCCTCTTTCTCTTCTCCATCGTTTCAAATCCCAAACCCCAATTGAAAAAAATTGAAAAGATAAACCAGTTCCTTCAAAAATCAAAGCCATGGCCCCTTGAAAACACCTAAAATTAAGAAGTGAATATATATAAATATTAGAGAGAGAGAGAGAGAGATGTCTGTTTTGGCTGCAATTAGTTCTCAGATTCTGTGCAGAGATGGTCACCAACAACAAATTGTAAGTAACGAGAGGCGTTGTTTTGTAAACAGAGATTTTGGGTCTCTTTTATTTGATCGGAGAAATGGAGAGCGGCGGAGGGAGTTGAGGATGAGGGTAGAGGCTGGGTTTTGGCCGGATTTGTCGCGGCCCCCGCTGTCGGAGATGGAGTCCATTGACGATTCCGATCAGCTCGATCGGGTCTTGGTTCAAGCTCAGGAGCTTTCTCAGCCCGTTCTCATTGATTGGTTCGTATCTCTTTTGCCTAACTTTAATTTCCCTGGATTTAGGGTTTCTTTGCTAATTGGAGAAGGGCGTAATTGTAATTTTCTCTTCATGAGTCAGGCTCCAACATTCTAAACTTAATTAGGGTCCGTTTGTTTTAGGTAGAGAAGAGCACGGGAAGGGTCAATGATAGTTAGATACTTGTTTCGGGGATTGATGTTAGTAATGGCTGTATAATTAATTATTTGTTTGAGAATTCAGGTTGGCCGTGGTTGAGTGATATATGTTAAATTTGATAGAGTGGTTCGATAGAAAATTTAACGAGTGGTTAAGAGGGGTTGTTTATTACTAAATAAAAATGAGTGCTTTTTGGGAAGTAGTGGTTAACCACTCCTCTTCCGCACAAAAATAAACATAAGATTTCTTTTTTGGCCATTTTTTTCTTTAAATTAAGTTGTAGAAAATTTTCTTTTTAGTGTTGGGTGTAGTTTTTTATTTTTTCGATATATGTGAGTATATAAATTTGCTTGTTCACATCTCGATTATGTTCACAGGATATACAACTAATATTTAGATGTCAAATAAAATACTTAAATAAATTAATTCTTTGGTGATCGACATACATTGAATCTATGGTTTTTTAGTTTCTTATTACCTTTTTAGCCATTAGGCTACCAGTGGTGGTTGGATGTAGATTCCAAACAAATCAAATGTAGTAGGGTGAAAATGTTCTCCTTCGAAAATAGTTAGAATGTGTTGTGTAATACACTAAAGATACGACATAATTGAAGTTTACAATAAGAAAAAAACTAAGCGTACAAGAAATTGAATAGTTGTCCTGAATTAAAGTTGATTATGTTTTGCCTCTTTCTCGGGAAAGAAAATCAAGCGGTTCTCAATCATGATCTTTGCGGATCTGATCATCTATATAGTATACAAAAAGAAACACTAGATGTTTGATATATTTCTCTTTGAATGAGATATCAATTCCAACAATAGTTTCATTAGATATCTTACAACTGGAATCCCTCTTTTTCCGATCAAGTTCCTCGATCTACCACCGCAAACCTTAATTAGATTATGCACTTTTTAGTTATTGAGAGAGCTCAAATGCTCGGTTTGAGATTTAACAAACAACGCTCAAATATTTTTCCTTTTGGAATATACAAGAGCGATACAATCAATCTATTGATATTTGAAGAACTAAAAGATTCTTCTAATGTATCATTTATGGGTCTAATGAAATTCATAGGTATAGGAAGGAATCCTGTCAAATAGAGATTTAATTTGTAGACACCTCTACTGCGTTCATTCCTTCAATGCCTCCGCGAGTCTGGTCTAAAGACGAACGTGGTTAACCCGAGTGTAATATATACGGGTTTTTTTTTTGAAATAGTTTTAAATTCTTTAAAGAATGGTTATTCTCTTCTTTGTGTAGATTTTTTTTCATGAAAATTGATGAGAGAATAAACATATTATCACAAAACTCTCTCTCTCTCTCTCTCTCTCTCTCTCTCTCTATATATATATATATATTTTTTTTTATTTTTTTTTAAGTTAAATAAATTATTTATCTAATTTTTTGAATCAATGGGCAATAGGATGGCAACTTGGTGTAGG
Source organism: Cyclanthera cordifolia (assembly GCA_037832605.1). Taxonomy (NCBI): domain Eukaryota; kingdom Viridiplantae; phylum Streptophyta; class Magnoliopsida; order Cucurbitales; family Cucurbitaceae; genus Cyclanthera; species Cyclanthera cordifolia. The sequence continues at coordinate 12,381,338 of JBBMEG010000024.1, forward strand.
AAATGCATCTACTTGAAGCCTAAATTGGAGAAACTTGCTGCTGATTATGTTTCCAAGTAACCCTCTATCTTCCCACATTCTTTATGAACTAGTGGGTTTTAACAAAATTTATATATGAACTTTACCTACTGGCTTTTCTCCAAATATATATATATATATTTAGTCCTATGATTTGAAATAAATTAAAATTTAGTCTATATAATTTAAAAATCTAAAGTTTAGTCCTTAGGGGTGTTTGTTTGTAAAATTGTGGAGTGTTTATTTTGAGTGTTTAGAAATGAAGAGTTATTTTGAGTGATTATAAAGAAGAAATTGTAATAATAGATCGTTTGTATAAGGTTTTTAAATAGTGATTATAAAAACTCGTTTATAAAATCTCCATAAACACTTAAAACAAACATCCCCATGATTTTGAAAGATGGTCCTTATAATTTGGAGAAATATAAAAGTTAGTCCCTATTATTTGGATAAATAGAATTTGATAAAATCTAAAATACATTTCTTGTTATACGTACATCGTTGGAAAATCAAGTACGTAGATATAACTTTTAGTATATGAAATTATGCTTTTTTTTTGTCTAGTCAATTACTTACCCACACTCTTTAAACACATAAATAACTAACTTCTAATTATTTTATTCACCTAAAAAATAGACAAAGACTATTTTTTAGATTTTGTCGAATCTTAGGAACTAAATTCTAATTTTTCAAATCATAGGGACTAAATTGTAGATTTCTCTAAACCATAAGACTAAAGTCTAAATTTTTAAACTATAAGAACTAAACTGTAACTCTTTTTTTTTCGAATCGTTAGCACGAAATCTATAATTTACCCTTTTTTTTTTTTTTTTTTTTTTTTTTTTTTTTTTTTTTTTTTTTTGCAGAGTAAAATTCTACTACATTGATGTGAATAAAGTCCCTCAGTCTCTCGTAAAACGTGGAAACATATCTGTAAGTTGTTATATCCTACAAATTCTTTTGAGTTATTGAACTCCTTCATTTTCTAAATTATGTGGTTTTTGATTATTTATATTTTCTCATTATGCAGAAAATGCCAACAATTCAGGTGACAATTTCTGATTTCATTTTGTGTGTTCCTCAGCAAGTCTAATATAATTAGAATTTTGTGTCGGGGGCAATTGGGATGGGGATTCGAACCCGTGATCTCATAGTCTTTAGGTTTACACAGATGTCGCTGAGCTACTGCTTTTTTGGCTAGTACTTCAAGTTCTAACATAGCAAAAGTGTTTTTAGTTTTTTTTTTTTTTTTTTATCTTACAACTTTTTAAACTATGTTAAAATACATATTTTGGTCTTCGGACTTTCGGTTTTATTTCATTTTGATCCCTAAACATTCAAAAGTTAAATTTTAGTCTATAGATTTTTATATTTGTTTCATTTTGGTCTCCTGAACTTTCAAAAAGTTCAATTTTAGTTCATAAATTTTAGTAATGTTTAAAATTTGTCCTTATTATAAATTTAAAATTAATATTAATTGAAATTGATTCGATAATGTTCATAATTTTAATACAAGCGAAGAAAATGTGTACATATTACTCAATTTTAGAAAGAAAAATGAGTTGAGACTTGTTGGTAATTTTGTAAAACTTTTTTTTTTAGCTTTGGAAAGATGGAGAGATGAAGGCAGAAGTGATTGGAGGGCACAAAGGTTGGCTTGTGATTGAAGAAGTTAAAGAAATGATTCAAAAGTTTGTTCCATAAGGCAATTCCAAAAGATTAGGGAATCTTAACTCAAATGCTTCTCAAATCTTTCATTATTTTCTTGTATATGTTATATTTGTAACACTTAAATGTACATATATTAGAGAAGAGATTCCTCAAAATGTGGATGAGATGTCATTGAAGCCTATTTCTCTTCATGGATGATTTTTTTTTTCCCACTATTTCTCTAGAATCTCAAACAAAAGTGTTATAGTAGCGATTAGACAATAATTTTTGCGCTTTCATGTACGAACGATCGGTAGTCGGATACATCGAGAAAATTTAGTAGTGTGTAGGGTTGAAACTCTTGTTCATAAGAATCATAAGTGTGGATGCATTTAAATTAGTTGTAAAACAAGATCAGGGGTAACATAATGTTTCATGTATATTGTCTTCAATTTGTTGGAGTTGAATTAATCAAAATAATTTTAATAATAGGCATTAATCAAAATAACTGTAATCTGTAACAAAAAGTGTTACAAGTTTGTTGTAAGTAACTTCTATAATAAAGTAGTAGCAGAATACATTGAACATATCAATTAGAATCTGTATAACAATTTTCAAAAATTAGATTGTACTTTAAGAAATTCTCTTTACATACTATTTGAATCTTGTTCTTTGAAGTGGATGTAAGCCGATTTTGGACAAATCACTCTGTATATTGAGTCAACTCTCTTTCTCTTTTCTTTCCAACAAATTACTTTGTGTATTTTTACTTTGTTCATCATTGGTGTTAGAGAAATAATGCAAGAATGAAGAAGAAAGAGAGGTTTCAATCTATATTGTTGTTTCCTCACCATCTGCTCGTTGTTGATTTGTACGATCACATTCTCTCAAAATAGAGAAGTCAAGAAGAAAATCTCATCTTTTGAGTAGACTTTGAACTTTCTCCTATTCTGCAAATCTAAACATTAGTCATGAAGTTGGTTTAGAGAGTTCACCGCAGCCCATGTAAAGTACGCAGGAGACTAACATATTGTAGTCCAATTCAAATTTCTACGTGAAAAGCTTAGGGGTAGGAGATGAGATTTAGGGTGTCCAAAATAATGACAATCCAAAGAATTCAGATTACCCAACTTGAATCTTAAGGATTTGATTGGTTTTATAATTTTCTTTGAGTTGAATTAGTTCTCAAGTTGATGAATTTTTTGCTTCATTTAACTAAATTCAACTTGAACTAAAAATATTATGTGTATGTGTGTAAAAGTAATAAATAAGATCATTCTGTAGCGTATTGGTACCGTGTGCACTAAATAAAATAAACATTTTGAATATCACACAAATTTTCTTTTTATTAATTTAGAGACTTTGAAAGTTGAAGAAAAAAAGAGATAAATATAACTCGATAACCCAACTTAATATGAAAATCGGTGACGACACAAAAGTGTGGTGTGGAGTAGTGATGGATGAGATTGGTGTGAACACACTTTAAAATATATGGGAACTGGTTGGTTGAGGGGAAATTTCTCAATCTCAAGAAATTACATATTGATAATAAATTTTTAACATTTTCATTTAAATTATTTCTATTTTCATATACATCAAAATATTTCAACTATAATAATTTATAATGAATTACACTAAATTATTTTTTATGTAGTCTAACATAAATATAATAATTTGTTTTTTCTACATTTGATTTAAAAAAGAAAAAAAAAGTTTTGACCACCAAACATTCTTTTTCCTTTTTTTTTATATTTTAGTACAAATTTGAGAGGGGACTATATATCCAACAGTATAGCTGCTTTCAAATAATTGAGAGTCAAATATCAATTCTCATGTTCGAACTTGTGACATGATGTTGAACTGGATTATCACCAATCCTTTTGTAATGAAATAAAAAAAAAAATCTTAGAATCAAATTGAAAATGAGACAAAAAAGATTTTCAACAAACAAGACTTTTATTAAAATCAAAATAACTAAATCAAAACTGAACTGAACCAATGATTTTATTTTTGTTTGATATCGATTTATACTTTATTATTAAAAAATTGATGATATTTGTTCGATGGTCGATTTAGAACAAAACTATCTAAAACAGAACTAAAATTATCTTTTGATAAGTTCCAACGTTGTTTGGTTTTACAAAACTAGGGGTCCTTCTAAGATCCTTGTAAAACTCACAAATATGGAAAAACTCAACACTTGATTTCAATCAAGAGTTAAGTTATAATGGTGAATTCAGTCTTAGATCACACTTATAACGTATGATGGTCACTCTTATATCCTAATACAGTTCACTCTAGAATTAGTTTGATCAAGGCTAATCCAATGAATTGATTTTACATTCAAACCTAAAGCAAGCTTTGAAAAAAAAACATCTAATGGGTCAAGAAAACTAAGTTTTGATATCAATATTCTGTCCAAAATAAAGTATTACAAGCCTTCATGGCCAAAATTTTGTGGTTTGGAATACAAAATGTCTTTCACTCAAAAGTCAATTGTACATAAGAGGCTTAAATGCTAGACAAACAGGTAGATGTGCTTTAAATACACATAACAAACTCATCGGACATGTTTGACAAAATTTAAACTTAAACAGTACCAAAATAAGAAATATATATAAAAAAAATAGTATTTAAAACTCTCAATTGTAGTTATTGGTTGAATTAGTATCACCTTTACTTTATATTATTCACCAAAAATCTTTTGTTTTTTTCTTAAATTCTGTCTTTAATGGAAGATTGAGACATAAGTACGAATAAATAAAACTTTAATTATGGATTGAAATCTTACACAGAGAGGAGAGAGTGTCCTCTCTCCCAACTGTGTGGTGAAAAAGTAGTCAATCAATAATGGTGGCTTGCAAATCCCTCTCTCTCTACTGCTTTCAGAGGAAGAGACGGCTCAATTTCGATCACTGTAGCAATTTCTTCGCCGATTTCCTCAATTATTGATATCTACGAACAGGTTTATCTCGCTTTTTTCTTTCGCATTATTCTGTGGAATCTCTTTTTTTTTTTTTTTTGTCATTTCCATGCCCGTTTCACCTATTTCCCACTATGGATCGTGATCTTACCTCATTTATTTCCTTTGTCTGCTTTGCTTCTTTGATCAGGGAGTTTGATTAGCTTTCTTACATTCTTTTTTGCTTGTACTTTGTGTGAATTCGTCTGATCTACTGATCTTTATGTTCATTTATCATCTGGAGTTTGCTTGTCCTTTAAAATTGTTCAACTCGGGACTTTAAGTTTACGGTGTGATTAAATTGCTCAGGTGTCTGGTGGTTTGGAGTTTGATGACAACAATTTATGTTCATTAGGGCAGTTTGGGACTGATGGTTGATTCTTGAACTGTAGATCGTTATACTTGTATGGAATTTGTCGGTTGTAACTTGTATCAGGGGAGCAGGATTTTTTTTTTTTTTTTGCGTATCAGGGGAGAATTATGTCTGAATTGGCTGATTGTTTGATCTACGGAAGTAGAATGGTTGAGTAATTAAAGGGCAGCACAAACTTGTTTAAGTCTGTGTACACCACGACTGATAGAAGATGGGAAAGGAAAATTTGCTGCAGAGAGTTGATGACAATGCTGAAGCCAATGGTTGTTCAACCATTGGGAATGAAGATTTGGGTTCTCAGTCGCGTCGCAGTGTAGGCATGGAATCCGGGGCAAGTTGTCGTGTATGTCAATGTACTGAATCTGACAGAAGGGGCGATGCTGTGTTGGGATTTCTCGGCATTACTCCACCGATAATTGAAGCAAGAAAAAGTGATGGAGATCCTAAGCCTGAGAATGAGAAGCAAAGTGTAAAAAATGTTGATGGTTATTCCGTGCTGAAAAAAAATGTTAAAAGAGATTCTGGTTCACTTGAGTTCATTGGCCCTAATGGGGAGGTTTTTGTTTGCAAAGCTGATATTGAAATGGGTTCATGTCATTATGAAGATGCATTAGTGGAGCTTGGGTGTTCTTGCAAGAGTGATCTTGCTCTTGTACACTATGCATGTGCTCTCAAGTGGTTTGTCAGCCACGGATCTACAGTTTGCGAAATTTGTGGATGTATTGCAGAAAATATTAGAACTGATGACTTTAGAAAGGTTGTGAGTTCTTTGAAGGAATATGAAGCTTTAAGGGAAAGAACTGCTAGTGGGGAACCTAATCCTATGCGGAATTGTACCAGTACTGTTATAGATCCCGATGCTATTGCTGCTGTCCGTAGGCAGCGGCTTAGTGAAATCTCGTTGTGGTTTAGTCCTCATACTTATAGTAGCAACAACAACTCTACTGCAGCATCCCAGGTTGTTTCTGAACATCTGAATACCATCTCAGAAAATGTTGTTCATGCTGAAAATCCTGCAACCAGGTGGGCCGTTGAGGGTACTGGAATTCTTCTTGCAACAGGACTTCTTACTGTTACACTTGCTTGCCTAATAGCTCCTCGTGTGGGGAAGGTTAGTACTAATAGCTATTTTATTGTAGTAATTCATTTAGATTATTCTTGTCTAAACAGTCATTTAGATTTTTCTTATTTCAACTTTGGAATTCAAAGTACTGGAAATTACATATGTTTTTTTGTAATTATTGCCCATTGCATTGTGATAGGTTTAGGGGACCTTACGGTATTAAAGATAGTAGAGGGACTCATGGGCAAATGGTTAAAAAGTTAGTTAGGGGATTTGGGTTACATATAGGAGGGCCCTAAATAGGACAGGGATCAATAATTGTATGTGAATTTGGCTTGAGAGCTATCGAGATTTGAGAGGGTCCAAGTATCTCAAATTACTTGGTTTATCTTGTAAGTTGTACGTTTGTGATGGTTTGTTAATAAGAAGATTGTACTATCACATTGCTTCTTTTTTTTTTTCAATCTTAATTTACCTTCATGTCTTCAAGTGTTTCCAAGTTCCAACCATTTCATTGCTTCACAAACATCTCCTAAGGCATCTTGACTTCAACAAAACAAAATTTTGAACCTCCAAAGCCACCTGTTGATAGACTTCACCCACTTAAGTGTGCTTGATTCCAAGAACATTTTATCATTTATTTCATTT
>JBBMEG010000024.1:12396203-12408639 GCA_037832605.1 Cyclanthera cordifolia
AAAATCTACAAAATAACATTAATTAATCATTCAACTTCAATTTATACCATTATACATATTATAAAGATTATGTAAAAGATTTTTAGAGAACAAAAAATTTAAAGATAATAATAAAATAGAATAAATATAAGCATATATAATTATGTTATAGGTAAATAAATATTTTTTAAATTAATAATAAATTCGAGTTAGCTGGAGTTAACCCAAATTAATTTTATGTGAACACGAGAACTAACCCAACCCATAATTTTTCATTTATTTGAACCCACCCAACCTAAAGAATTGATAACCTAACACACCCCATCAAATTGGATTGAACTCGCCAATGTCGTAAATAAATATTTTTTATGTCTTTCATTTGTTTACGTTTTTACTCCAACAATTGAGGTTCGAGCGGTTACACTTACGTAAAATTATTTTTCAAAATATTATTTTAATATTTTAAGTATTTTATTTAATATTTTGAAAACTTATTTTAAAAGCTTAATTGCTAAGAGTTATGACAACTTTAAATTTTTTTTGAAAGTCATTCTAATGAAAGGCTCATTTCTTTGATGATAAAAATGATGATATTTGGTGAAATAGTATAAAAATATTTATGCTTGGTATTGATTTTTAGTATTTTATATGTTTGTGAGTATAATTTGTCTAAATTAGAATTGAGTATTGAATTGCTCACTTTTAATGCAAAAGCTTTGAACATTATATATTGTGCATAAGATAGAAACTATTTAGTAAAATTTCACATTTTGAATATGCATATGATGTTTGGAATTTTCTTGAAAATATATATAGTGTAGAAAATTCTCCTTACACTACCAACGATTTATTTGATGGGAAGTAAAATTATAATTCTTAAAATCAAAAAACTATTCCTTATAATGGAAAAGATGAAATATAATAAATCTTCCTTATGCTTGATGACTAATTAAGTAACAATTCCGTAGGATAAAAGTGATGACAATGAGATAATCGAATTTCTTTCTTCATGAATTATTTAATGCCGGAGGTACCCTAGGAGACGCCCAGACGACTCCATAGCTTACACCCACGTATCAACGTGCTCTTCCTTACGCGATTGGGTCGCGTAATGGCTTTTCGGGTCTTATGACATCGACGGGGGGCCTGGTCCCCCTTACGGGTAACATAGCTGAGTGATGTTGGATGCATATGGTGCAGGCAATGGTCGGATATTCTTTATCGCTTGAGTTGGAGCAAGAACTTGCTAGGTAGTGAGCATCTGAATTTACTAAGGCATAAGTGATCGCCACGTACCAGGTTCGATCGCTCTCGATCGGCCTGACGTAGTGCGTGGTACCTGATGTGTTCAGGTTGACCCCACCATACGCCGGAGGGACCCAGGATAGCATGGGCGACTCCAGTGGATAGCCCTTGCGTGTAGGTGCTCTGCCGTATTTGGGAGAATTCGGGTACTGACTTTTCAAGTTTCACGACATTGACCAGTGAGACTCCTCCCTCGAGCACTGTCACGAGATATGGGACGCGTGGCACAGGTACTCGAGAGTCAGGATATGCTTCCGTTCATTTATGCATGTCATTCATAGACTTATGATTCATGTTTGCTCTGCTTTCTATATGTTATGTGCACCTCGTGCGGGGATTCTTACCGAGTTGTATCTCATTCTGCACGAATTACTGTAATAACTTAGTTTTAAACCATTTTAGTTTTGAAACCGAGATCTCGAGATTTATTTTTATGCTTAAAATTGTTGATTACCTAGATAGGATAAATGTTCTGATCTGAACTTACATGGTCGTTTTAAATGCATTTCAAAAGGTCACGGTTCTATTTTACAAGTTTTGTAGGTAAAAATTTCTCATATTTTAAGGGAAACTTTGCCGAAAATTTGTTTAAAATTTTAATGCATTAGTAACTTCCATGCTATAACCTAACGGTTATGAACCCGGTTGCTACAAAATGTTCCTAATGTTGTTAATTCTAAATTTGTATCAAAGAATGAAAAAGTGAAAAATATCCATGAAAATCCAATTTGTGTGCCTAAACAATTTCATGCTAAATCTAAATGTGCTCATAATGAAAATTTTAATCATAAGCATGAAGACAGAGATTCACCTGAAAAATCAAAATTTGTGCATAAACTTGAAAATATTAGAAATGTGCTTATGAAATCAAGATTTATTCCTATATGTGTCATTATTGTGAGGTAAAGATCATATTAAACCAAATTGCTTTAAATTGAAAAATATTCCTAGAAATCATTTCTTTGATATATAACAATAATGTAAAAAGTTATTTAGTTAAAAAGAAATTTATATCAAATGTTGTTTGTTATTCTTGTGACAAAATGTAGGTGTAGTTTCAAGAAGCAAATTGATTGCTTGAACTTCAAATTTGAAATTATTCAAAATAGAGCAACAATTATGATTTTCCTAAATTTAACAAATTTTTTTTTGCATGTTTGGTAACTTCTTTATTTTTGAATAATTGAGATCAATATTCTATCGATAACCTTTTATGAAATTTATATCTCTCAGTTGATTGAATTTGATTTCTTAAATTTGATTGATTATTAGATAAAATATCTTGAGAAGTTTATGAAAAAAAACATCAAAATATGATAATATATTTTAAGGATTTTTGGATTATTTGCTCTTTTTTTGAGAACAAATGCTTATATTAATTGATAGAATTCTTCAAACGATTACACTCGCCTTGATCAACAGAAATAAATGAAAGGAGCCATTAAGGGGCTCCAAGAACCAGACATTATTTGAACCGACTTGCAGGGCAAAGGACGCTAGTTCATGTGCTACCCGGTTTGCAGATCTAAGTATGTGCCGAATCCTCGTTCCTTGTCTACACTTAATAGCTTCTTTAATGGCTTGAATAATTGTAGCCACCTGGCATTTGATTCTTGAGCAGTGTTGATCATGTCGACCATAACCTTACAATCAGACTCCAAATCGAAGACCATTGCACCTCTTGTTTCGTAGAACCTCAAGGCACAAACACAAGCCTCCGCTTCACCAAACAAAGGCTCCAATCTTCCAGCATAATGTAATGCCGCTGGACTATGCACATGTCCCCTCCAATCACGCAGTACGAATCCGAACCCCGACGATGTCTACGAGATGGCCACATCAATATTCAGTTTGAACACACTTTCATTTGGGGGGGACCAACCCTAAATCGTTCGCCGATTCCGGTTACTAATCGTTGCTAGCTTTGGCCGATTGACTTCTTTGTGGTACGCCAGAATCCGTTGTGCTTGTTCCTTGCATCCCATTGTCGCAAGGTGTCGATTCCTTTGATTACGTGAATTCCACAGCGACCAGCAAGCAACACAGAATACCTCCATTGTCCTTGGATTATTTGCTCTTAAGTACCATGATTTATTTTTTAAATTTATTCAAAACTCATATTCATCAATTATTTGAATTATTGATGCCATGAGAAAATATTGAATATCTATTTTTGATATTAATATCATTATTCGTTGAATAAATTATATTGAGAAATGAAATATTGTTGAATAAGAAATGTATAAATGATTTCAAATGAAATTTATTAACATTTTCCTATCCTATATTTTTAGGACATATATTTTGGTGATAATTTTAAATTTTACTTATTTAACTTTAAAAATATTGTGAATTGAATTTTGATTAATTATATTGCTTCAGGTGTCGAACTGACATGCTTAAAGTTTCTTTCGTAGAAGAACAAAAGGGAGAGAAAGGGTTTGGGGTCGATGGACTTGGCTATTAGAGAAAACAACCCATTTGGGAGAGGAGAAATCGCATGAGAAAGCGGAGAAGATCGCAATTTCGACTCTCGGAAGGGGAGATTAGGGTACTTTCACGCAAGGGAGGGAGAAATCAGAGCATTAGGGGATGTTTGTTTGAAAATTTGTAGAGCGTTTATTTTGAGTGTTTATGTATGAGGAGTTAGTTTGAGTGTTTAGAGATTTTGGTTTTTGTAAGAGCTAGTTTGTTTGATTGTTTTAGTGGAGGGTTTATGATTAAATGTTTGTTTGTTTTATGGTTTTGGAAAGGAGTTTGTATATGGTTATTTGTTAGTCTGATGTTTTTGGTGTGAGTTTCGAGGTAATTGCTTGTTTGTAGAATGTTTTTAGTAGAGTAGTTATAAATAAAACTTGTTTATGTGGTGTTTATGTGACTTTTAAAAAAACTTACTTCAAGATTTAGAATGACACTGATTTAAAGTTTTTAATGGGCTTTTAAGTGCTCCATTCTTAGCTTTGCCTAATGGGTTTTTGCTAAAAGCCTAAACCTCAATATTCCACAATACTAACAAACACCCCCTTAAGGGTGTGTTTGTTTGTATGTTTGTTTGAGATTTTATGGAGTGTTTATTTTGAGTGTTTAGGTATGAGAAGTTATTAGGAGAGTTTATGTTTTTTTTTTTTATAACAGCTCCTTTGTTTGTTAGTGTATTGGTTTTGTTGTTGATTTCGAGGTAATTGCTTGTTTGTATGGTGGTTTTGGTAGTGTGATTGTAATAAAAAATGTGGAGCATTTATTTTGTTGGTTTATGGAGCACTTATTAGGAACACATCGACTTATTTTGTAGGTTTATGGAGCACTTATTTGGGCACTTAAGTGCTCCATTTTTGGCTTTCCAAACAAGCATTTGATAAAACCTAAAATCTCAAATTTAATTAAAACTCATAAACAAACATCTCCCTTAGAGTTTTTTTATTTGAATATAGAACCATTTTCGGCTAAGCCTCCCAAGGTGGTTTGTTGCATTTAGGAGATTCAAACAAATTTCAAACGTTTACTTTCACGCATTATTTTTATTTCACTATTCAATATTACAATAATCACTCACTGTTTTATAATTGTGTAACTGCTAATTCAACTACACTTTTGTTAGGTTAGCAAATCCTTATGATATAAGTTTTAAGTAGGAATTTTATCATATTGAAGATATAATGAAGTAGATAAACAAATTAATTTGCAATATTGTTTTTTTTTTTACGAGATTTGGAGTATAGAATATATGACATACAAAATATTAATTATGACACAATGAAATTTTTTTTTATATATGGTTACGATCTTTAATTTGTTCTCTGATTCTTTCTCTCTCTTAATGTAAATATTTCGAGAGCTTCATTATATAAGGGCTTTGTAGCTTGTTTTTAAAGTTGAATTTGTTGGTTCGATCGGCCTTTGGCTTGTTGATCTTCTTTATGGTTGGTCAGTGACTTGTTGATCTGCTTTGGATGATCGGTCTTTGACTTTTGTTGATCTGCTTTGGATGATCGGTCTTTCACTTATTGATCATGGAATCGATCGTTGACTCGTCGATCGAAGGATCAGCCGTCGATCGAGGGATTAGTCCAAAAATTTTCAGCTTGAAATATTGGAAACCTATCCTGACCATAAAATCATACACAAAAAATGGCCACAATTCTAACTGTTTAAAACATCTCATGAATACTAAAAACAATGACCACTATCCTAGCTGTCAGGTTAGATCTTGAAAATGGGTATTTATAATCCCCGCCCTAATTTATACTAAAAAAAAAACAGTAAAAGTTTGTCGGCACATGGAGTGGAAGATCAAACAATTAACAACGTTTAACATTCCGATCAAAAGGTTCAAGTAAACTCACCCATTAAGTTTCAAATTCTGGATAAGTTTCAACTTTGTTAGACTAATTCCATCTTCAATATCTGCAGCTATGAAGCTTTCTTTGCAAGAGTTCTCTACATGAATAATAATCTTACTCTTATGAACAAATTTTTCTTTTTTAAAACAAAATACAACATCGAATTATTTCTTAGGAGTAAAGAAAATTATCATCCAAGTCTCACAAGACTCTATAGAGCAAGACTAAATTACAAAATGCTTTGTAAAGTTTAGAATCATCTTTTTTTCGTTTTTTATTTATTTATAATTCTTCGTGGGTAAATGTATAAATGTGTAAACTAATAATCTTTTTTCCTTTTTTATTTATTTATGTTATAGACTAAAATATCTCGAAATACACGAGGGTTAGTCAAAGGGTGCCAGAATACTCTGGGGGTCGGCCAGCCCCATACTGACCCCCCAGAGGTCGGCCAAGTCCATCACGATCATCCGAGGTCGGCCAAAGGGTGGCAACAACCCCCAAGGGGTCGGCCAAGTCCATCCCGACCCCTTGGGGGTCGGCCAAGGGAGACTACAACTCCCAGGAGGTCGGCCAAGTTCATCCCAATCCTCCAGGAGTTGGGTAAAGAGTGACCACAACCCCTAGGGAGTCGTACAAGCCCATCCCTTCCCCTCGGAGGTCGGCCAAGGGAGGCCATAAACCACCAAGGGGCCAGCCAAGTTCATCTCGACCCTTCGAGGGTCGCCCAAAGGGTGGCCACAACCCTAGGGGTAAAGGCCAAGCCCATGTCGACTCCCCGAGGGTCGGCCAAGTCCATCCCGACCCCCAGGGGTTGGCCAAGGAAGACCTCGACCCTCTCGGGGTCGGCCAAAGAAGGCAAACACTTCATAAGGGGAAAGTCGTGGAGGTTAGAACTCCCCTATGAGTCAACCAAGTCTAAGTGACTACGAGATCCGTTGATAACGACCAGGAGTTATGCCGAAGGTGAACACTCCTCTTAAGGGGCAAGCCGTGGAGGTCATTAGTGACGGAGTCCAAAATCGATCCCTGAGGGGATGACCGAAGGCGAACACCCCCTAAAGGGGGAAAACCGTGGAGGTCAGCGATCCCCTAAGAGCCGGCCGAGTCCAAGTGACAACTTGATCCGTTGATAACGGCCAGGAGTTACATCCAAGGTGAACATCCCTCTTAAGGGGGGGGGGGGGGAGGGCAAGCCATGAAGGTCATGATTGACCGAGTCCAAAGTTTATCCATGAGGGGACGATTGAAGGCGAACATCCCCTATAAGAGGAGAAAGCCATAGAGGTTAGGACTCCATTGGGAGTCGACCAAGTCCAAGTAACATCCTAGGTCGTTGCACCCTTGAGGGGTAACGTCCTGGAGTTACACAGAGAAGGCCCACACCCTTAAAGGGTCGGTCGTGGAGGTGAGGACTTGCAAGGTTGGCCGAGTCCAAGTAACCCTCAGACAAGACCTTTACACCTCTTAAGTGCAACGGTCAGGGGTTACGCCGGTATTCATTCCTGACTTAATGGCTGACATTACAAACGACTAACTATTAAGTGCAACGGTCAGGGGTTAATCATTAAGTGAGCTGCAACGGTTACAAGCCCGACTGCTATAAAATGTCAAGTCATCCTCCATTTGAATCCAAGCTGGGTTAAGCCGAAATACGCTCATAATGCTTGTAAGCTAATCTTAAGCTCTCTCTAAACTCTCATAAAATACATTACTGACTTAGGCATCGGAGGCCCTATGACTCATACTACACCGGTGTGCTGAATTTTCGTTGTTTACAGTCAAGTAAATTCTCGGTAAATAAATCTCTACCGTTAATCCCATTTGACTTTTTTTGGCATCAACAATTTATATGACATACTTAAAACGAAATATATGTACACAAATGTGGAAGAAAATTATGTTGTTGTTTCTATCTTGATTTTTGGATGTTTAAAATATTTTTATAAATAATATTAAACATGTTGAATACAAAATATATAAAAAAAACCAATGAAACCAAAACTCATATTTAATGATCACATAATCAAATTTGAAATCAACTGACACTTATATATTGATGATTTTAGTTCCATTATGCTTCTAGTCATTTCCCACTTATATCTATCATATGTAAATTTTGATGATTGAGAATTGCTGAGGTGTATAAAGTACTTAATATAGACATGACAATGATCAAAATTTGAGCATTCAAGTTGATATCATTGTTGAAAACCACACATATGTAAGCTTAATTTTGAAAATTATAGTTCATATGACAAAAAAAAAAAAAAAGAAAAAAAGAAAAAAGAAAAAAAAGCATGTTGCCCTTTTTGGAAGGTAAAATAAATAAATTAATACTATTATACATCTTCGGAGCTCAAACCTTCGACTAATTGTCTCATATTTATAGACTATTATTATCTTATAATCACTCTTCAATCTTTAAAATCTTATTTTCAATAACGTTTGTGTCTTTACCTCGCAATTTCAAAAAAAAAAAAAAGGGAAAAAAAAAAAAAATATATATATATATATTTTTACTGATGACAGTTCCATCGTCGTCTTTCTCCGCGCCATTTATGGATACCTAAGAAAACAGATTCAAAGCCGCCGAAAAAGAGTTTGATTTTTTAGCCAACTGTTGGTGAGTTCTTATTGAAGTTCTGGTAATTCTAGGGTTTCCGACGGGAATTGAATTGTGCGGGTGTGGCCATGGGGAAGAACGACAAGATGGGTCTGGGACGGGCTCTGGTGAAGCAGCACAACCAGATGATCCAACAGTCTAAGGAAAAAGGTCAATCCTACAAATCTCAGCAGAAGAAGGTTTTGGAGTCCGTCACGGAGGTTAGCGACATCGACGCCATTATCCAGCGAGCCGACGAGGCGGAACGTCTCTTCTCCATCAACAACCCTATACCCAACCTTCTCATCAAGATGTAAGTTCTGTACCGTCCAGGTTATGTTATGGATTTTCGTTCTTCTCCGAGAATTGTTTGAAAAGTGTGGATTTACGAGCTGTTAAAATTGATTTTGTTTAGACATAAAAAGTGGAAATTGTTTTGCGTTAGACGCAGGTCGTGGATGTATTGGAAGTTATTGGTCACGGATGAAGTTCTGCTAATGAATTTTCTAATTGGTTTCGGTTTGTTCCGTCCGTGATTAGGGATGGAAGTTCGAGCACAAGTGAGGTTACGCCTGAGGTAAGGAGAGAGCAGCAGAAGATAGAGGAGGCTTTGCACGCTAGCAGTCTACGAGTTCCACGTAGGTCTGTCTTCATTTCCTTGCCAAATTTGTGCAACTTTTTTTAATTGTAAAAATGGTGGCCAGCAACAGCAAGTAATTCTCTTTTTTGTTTTAGGCCCCTATGGAATGCTAGGATGTCTGCAGAGGAGCTTGACAATAATGAACGACAGTCTTTCTTAGTCTGGCGCCGTAGCCTTGCAAGGTTTGTGCCAGTTTAGATGTCTTTGTTTCTTTTTTATTGTCCAGTCTCAGCTCATTAAACTTGTATATGTAGATCATTCTATAGTATTCTTGTTCATAGATAGCATTCTTATGTGATTTTGTTTACTTTAGGCTCGAGGAGAATGAGAAGCTTGTTCTTACGCCATTTGAGAAGAACCTAGATATATGGAGACAGCTTTGGCGAGTTGTTGAACGATGTGATTTGGTAAGGTCAAGGTTTATTCTAAATAGCTGGATTTTTTTGCTTAATGTTGTATATCCAAGCACCTCCATCTGCTATGGGATTAGTAAGCTTAGACCAC
Organism: Cyclanthera cordifolia; assembly: GCA_037832605.1. Taxonomy (NCBI): domain Eukaryota; kingdom Viridiplantae; phylum Streptophyta; class Magnoliopsida; order Cucurbitales; family Cucurbitaceae; genus Cyclanthera; species Cyclanthera cordifolia. The sequence continues at coordinate 12,405,577 of JBBMEG010000024.1, forward strand.
TTTATCAAATGAGCTTCCTTTTTGTCCCCCGAGCGGCCGAGCCTTTCCATAAGAAATCTCGAATGATGCACTCCAAGATGGAAATAACTCCGTTAGGCATTTTGAAGAGAGACATATGATATGAGAGGTTGGACAAGGTTGCTTGGATAAGAGTCAACTTGCCCGCCTTAGAGACATACTTGTTCTTCCACGAGAGGACTTTTCTTTCATAATTCTCAATCATCATACTCCAGAAGGAAGGACAAAGACTTAGAATTTGCATTAAGGGGAAGACTCAAATGTGGGCTGTGGCACTATAGCATCACAAACAAGAGATCTATTGTATTTGCCAATGGACCATGGAAAACAATTGTGGAATTTGAACATTTGATCTTTGATGGATCTTGCTATAAGGTTGGTAGAGGAGACACCATTTTATTTTTGAAAGATTGTTGGTTAGCAGATGCTCCTCTCCTAGGCCATTTTGCTCATTTATTTGCTCTGCCTAAAAAGAAAGAGGTTGTTGTTAAAGATATTTGGGACTCTGATTTACAATTCTTGAATTTGAGGCCGAGAAGAAATTTAAAAGACACTGAGATTGATGATTATGGTAGCTCGATGAATTTGTTGCATCCGATCTCTCTCACCATTTGATGACCAAATTGTTTGGAAGCATGCTCCAGTGGAATTTGCAGTTCCAGGTCCTTTATGACTGCTTAAGTATCATCCACCTGACCCAACAAGACCTTTGTTCAAATGCTATGGAAAGGAAGGTGCCTCACATGGCTAAATTCTTCCTCCGGGAGCATGCTCATAGAGCCATCGAATGATAAACTCCAAAGAAGGCTCACCAACCACTCCCTTTTCACCTAGTGGTGTGTGATATGCAAGGGAGAATCAGAATCACAAGAGCATCTTCTCCACTCTTGTTCATTTGCTATGAATTTTTGGGACTTTATGCTTGCCACTTTCAATTGGAAGACTGTCCTTCCAAAAGATCGTTTGTCTTATGTTTTTCACCATGGAGGCACATCCTTTTAGAAGAAGGTCAAAGCTCTTTGGGAAGGATTCATAAGATATTCTTTTGGAGCATTTGGCATGAAAGAAATAGTATTTTCAAGGAGCTCAACTTTTCCTTGAAAATCCTTTTGATTGTCTTGTCAATATGGCTATTTCTTGGCTTAAACAGGATCCTTTCTTTAAAGATTACTCTTGTGCTGCCCTCCTTGCTAATCGGAGTGGTATTTTGTAATTGCCCATTATAATTTCATAAATCAATGAAATTGTTTCGTATCAAAAAACAAAAGAAAAAAAAATGACAACTCTCATATAACTGTCAGTACAGCACTATTTCAATCATGTTAAGTTCATCCTACATGATATTTTTCCCTTTGTGGTAATGTTGATTTTTTGTTCCTTTTCAGCTTGTGATGGTTGTTGATGCTCGAGACCCGCTATTTTACCGTTGCCCTGACCTAGAGGTGATTTATTTTCTTCATTGTCTTTTGACTTTTGTACTCTAAATTTTTCTGTTTTTCTATTCTGGTTGAGTTTTTTGCCTGAGAGTGTTCCGACAAATTCATATGAAGTTTATGCTAGGAAAGAATGAATGAGTTTTCATCTAAGAATCATAGACACGAGATAGTACGCCAATTTTTAAGAACGTAGGACACGGATATGTCGGGACACTAAATTAAAAGATTAAACTCAAAATTATTTAGTTTTTTATTAAATCCAATAAGGAATAGAAGTTCACTGTCCTTCAAATGTCTACTTTACGCCTATAAAAAATATTTATAAGTATAATCCTTGACCATCCCAAAATATTTTAGTGTTTTACTTCTTTCCCTCCACTCCATCTATTTCCTCTCTTTCTTTCCATTTATCATTTTTTGTCCATCTACTTTCGGTGCACATTGTCGTAAACTCTATTCACCAACACTACCTTGTTGTCGGGCCATCGACAACTTGAACTGCTTAAGTTTCAAATATTGTTCGTGAAATGTTCATGGTGTGTTTGTGGAGTGTTTGGAATTAAAATAATAATAAAAAAGGGGACGAAGAGTGTTTAGATCTGTGTTCAATACTTGTTCCACATGAATACTTCATCAAATCAAAGTACATTGCCATTTATCTACTGGATTATTTTTGCCGAACTTCTTTGAATAACTTTGCAATTCTATTTTTGTTATCTCACTTGCATTTATCTAATTTTGATCTTTTGTTAGCTATTTTACCCATTTCATCTTTTTTTGAAGTTGTTTGTTGTATTGACAAATCACAATAGGTGCTTAGAGAATTCTCTTTTATTTCATTCATCAATCAAATTGCATCTTATTAATCATATCAATTTAGAAATCCTGTATAAGTGATGATTGCCGGTATGATTTTTATGCTTTTACATAAGTATTGTGTTTTGTAATACTTGTTTACATAAATTTAGATTCGTATAATGTTTTTTAAATTGAGGCTTGTATAATGTTTTCTTTAGTTCTGAAAAAACAACAAAATAAAATATATCCAACATTTGAATGAAAAATATTGTTCAACTCCCCGAGAGATACGACTTGTTTTCCGTATTATTTTCATGGTAAACAAGGCCCATCATGGCCCCTTTTTCTCCCCTCTTAAGTAACACTTTCATATTATCAATTTTTTTTTGTTTCTTATCAAAAAAGAGAAATGTTTGACTTATTCGTTACACCTTTTCTCCATTTTTCTCTAGTGATGATACAACACGGACACTTCAAAATAGGAAAAGAATTCGTGTTGGCCATGTATCGGACATGCATTCTTCCGAACATGTCTTGGACACGTGCTCGACATGCCATTTAGGTGCCTTTTTATTTTTAATTATTTTTTAATATTCAAACACAGTGTTTTGAAAGGCACACCCAGGCGCACTCAGGCGCGCGCCTAGGCGCAAGGCGCATGTGTTACGCCTCGCCTTGGAAAGGCGCAGCGCGTGTAATAAGGCGCGCGCCTTTTCGCGCTTGAAGCCCTGAGGTCCCCGTACTAGGTCATTCGTAGCGCGAGATAAGTTTTTTAAAGTATCAAAATGTCTTAAATCACTTATGCGTGTTT
>JBBMEG010000024.1:12439862-12454685 GCA_037832605.1 Cyclanthera cordifolia
AAATCAATTAAAACTTGATGTTCATAAAAACATGTTATAATGGAACTTTGAAATAAATAAAGTGGACAAATTCAAAATAAAAGTGAAAGGAAAGAATTTCTTGCTTGTGCTATCAGACAAGCAATGTAGAGGACAGATTTGCTAGCTAATTTGAATTTTCAGCTTCTTGTCCATATAACTGATTTCAATGCTATCAACATTCCCAATGGCTTTTGCATTACTAATCGCTCTCTCACTTTCTCCCCGATTCTTGGAAACTCAATTACAAATAATCGACTTCCTATTTCTGACTTTAAATTCAACATTCAAGCTATTGGCAACAACTTCTTTTTGTAGCACAAGTCCACTCCACACATCCCTTGATTTCTGCCCGCTATCCTCATTCAACATATCTTGCTTGATATTTTGGGAGATTTTAACTTGTTCTAAAAGTAGTTTACTCAGGCAAGGAGCATCTAATCTTGGTCGTTCATACTTTCTTTGATCTGCACATGAGATATTTTTGCATTTTCAAGAAATTTTATTCTGCTTAGAGTAGACTGCGACTAGCATGAATAATGTTCTAACTTTAAAAATGCCTTCAACATCTATATTCCTACACTATTATGAATGCTCACACCGTTGTTGAGCTTTTGTAATAAAATGCAATAACATTCATTTAATATGCAATAAATATATATTCTCAATATTTTTCCAATCTATCGTGCTTGAAATGTTAAAGTGGTGTATTTAGCCTAATTTTCAAGTAAATCCATGAAATTCCTAATTTTTTAAAGCTTTATAACTCATTAAAAAGCATGAAATCTTATAAAAAATGATTGGATAAATCTCAATGCTGTGAGTTATCAATAAGCAGAAAAGTCTTCTAACAAGTAGTACATCAACAAGAGATTAAGACTGACTCATATACTAGCATTCAACTGATAAATATATATGTCATCCTAATAAACAAATAATCAAAAATAAAAAATAGAGAAGACTTTCTACAACTCCACATGCTAGAACCTTATAATCGAAACATGCATCATAAAACAACGTATTATATTTACATAGAGGGATACAATAACCAAATAGTGTATCATCTTTCAAGAAATGTAATGGATCTATCCGCGAGCTGTATTCTGATAATGATTGGTCTTGCTTCAACCAAACGAAACTCTGAATAGGCATAAAGAGACATTTAGTTAATTCTAGCTCAAAAGACGCCCAATTCTCTACCCAATGGCTTTTACCTATAAACATTTAACAAGTTTCCCTGTCTTCACCTCTTAAAGAAAAATTAGGGTGTTGACACCATCCTTGATTGTAAGTGTTTTCATATAGGTTGTTGACTAGCATTTGATTATTCCTATTTCCTACACACATCATAGAAGCTTGGTTGATTAGCGGTAATTAATTGATAGCAAACAATTTGAATACTAGAAGAATTTCTCGTCTGCATACTCTTAAGCATGTTCACCATAACTGTATTTTACAATTGAAAGCTACCATAATTAATATGCTTCCTTTATATAATTTAGATAAAATTGCTTCATTAGCTTAAACATCAACAATCTATTGAGATAACTGATTTTATCCATAAATAAAATCTGATTGAATTGAATTTTGAAAATTGTGATGTGGATATTTCTTTAATCACTCTTTTCAACATTCTCAAGCTTCACTTTAGTTATTGACTCGTCTTTGCACTAGTCCAAGTATGCATGCCTAAACAAGAAATCTCCACATTGAACATTGCTCGTGGAGGTTCGGATCTGTGATAGCCTGTCCAAACCCATTGCCTAAAGCTAAAACCATTCCCATAATAGACTCACACTATGATTGTAGTTGTATTCTCTGTAGGAAACAAACTAGGATTTGTTCGGGGAGGCATGCTACTTTGTATACTTGATTATTTGAGGGTATGATCACCTAGCTACAATACATAAGGCCGACATAAACCATCACATCCTCTACAACCTCTTGATGATCGATGATACCAAATAGAACTAGGTAGAATAATTCATACTTAGTCCCACCAGATAACACAAACATGCTCATATGCATTCAAAGTCATCATAGCAGGATACCACACAAATAAGAGATTAGGATCGACTCATATACTAAAAAGCATAGACATAATGCAACAGTATCCAAACATCACATACGTCTAAGGATACATCCGCACAACCCAAGGTAAAAAGTCCTTGAAAAGATAATTACAAAATAATATTTGAACGAGCAATAACTAGTTTTGCAACCCTAAAATAGTCAACAAAAACAAATATAACTAATGAGTTACTGGACGATAAAATAATCAAATTCGCATCTTAGGAATAGGATTACCCGACTGCCTCAAAATTGGATCTGGCATGCAGAACAAGGTGTCATAATGTGAGGCAACAGATGTTTGGGCACGTGCGTGTAAGGTGTGCAAGGATGTTGTCTAAGGTGGGCTCATGAACTCCAACAAGTAGATCAAAAGGGTGCGGTTCACTAAGAAATGTATCACAAGAAATACAATGTATTGCAATCACTACAAGGAATGACCCATACGGCGTCGGAGCATTCTATGACCGAAGGGGTCAAATTTTGTCGCATTTGTCTTCAGCGATAGAGAGCATTGTGTCGCCCATTTAGTCGCATTTTCCTCATCCGTGAATCCAAATGCGACGATGACTTTGCTTTCATCGAATTTGCTATTCACGTGTGATAGAAGTATTCTGTGTTGGCGAAGAAGGCAAAACTGACTAAGGTCACTTATGTCGCCTTTTCCAACCACCACCGAAAAAGGATTCTTCTGTCTCTCAAGATGGCAAATAAAATGGAGGTTTTTCTTTGTCGGATTTGGTCGGCAAATGCGACGATGCAGCCTTTCGTCACATTTGCTTTCTGTTTTTTTTTTTTTTGAAAAATCTTTTAAATGGTTGTTTATAGTTGCAAATTCTTGAAAATTATGTCTTTAATTTGAAATCTTTGAGTCATTGGAACATTAAAATTATCAAAAACTATATTTAAAACATTAATAATGAAAATAAAATAGCATAATTCAAACATTCGTATCAAAAGTAAACATCCATCATCATATATATAAAAGAAAATATAATTCATAACGTACAGACTTACTCAAGTAAAATAGAATCCGTAATGGGAACACTCAAATAAAAATAAAGAATCCTAACTAAAAGATGAAGAAATAGCCCTATACGAAACATGGCGAATTGGCAGACGTCCAAAGAGTCCTTCCTTGTGGTGGTCCAACAAACTCATCGTATCTCTACAATAAATAAGAATTAGAATTAGAGTTTGCAAACACATAAAGAATTCAATTCTAATGAAAATTGGGCAGCATAACTTCATATTTTCATCTTACTGAAAATAAAACCTGTAAAATGAAGTTCAATTCATTTGTATTAGTTGTTATCTTTGTTACAGAATAGCCATGACACATAAATCATAGAAACAATGTTGGAATGATGGCTAACTTTGCTTTAGGATAGCCATTATTCTTAGGACTTATGCGAAAAGAAAGTTAAGGTAAGTTGGGAAAATAAGTTGGGAAAACAATGTTTTAATCAGATGCTCCCGCACCGCCGCCGAGCATCCTTTGCATTGCCTCTAGTGCGGCGTTCATTATGTCTTCGTAGCCTATGATCATGTCCTTCTTTCCGGTTAACTCCTTGACATGATCCTTTACTTGCATGTTCTACAATAATAGCCTGAGTTTTAGGATCTCGTTGAGATGTCGTACTAGGTCAAGGGAAAGAAGAAGTTTTTCCTTGTTTCTCAGGTGGCAAGTATGTCGTTATTATGCCATAGCAATTTCGGCTGCTCACTGCGTAGAAAATTGCCCAACCTGCTGTGCGGTGTTCACTTATGCCATAGCAATTTCGGCTGCTCACTATCTAGCAAGTTCAATCATCAACTCACGCAATATGGAATCTTTGTCCAATGACTGATTCACCTATCACACCCTATGCATCCAAGATCACTCAGCTATGCTACCCATGAGAATAACTAGGTTCCCAGCCAATGCAATAAGACCCGAAAAAACATGTCGAGAACATCTGGCAGACATGTCGCGGACATCTAGCGGACATGCTCACACTATCAGGGAAAGAGACTCGACGCTTACTTCAACACACAATGCATACAACGACCCTATAATCTATTACACATGTACATAACAGAAGGAAGGCGTATCGTAAGCAATCTACCTACTAATTCGCTTAGGGCTAAGTACATAAGAACAGATCATTACGACAACATGTTTTCAATTCAATAATGAAATAACGAGCAACGAATGTCATATAATCCACATTCTAACCTACCATATCACAGAATACATGTTTTCAATTCAATAAAGAAATATTAAGCAACAAACAACACATAATCCATATTCTAGCCTACCAGATCACATACCACATGTTTTCAATTAAATAAGGAAATATTGAGTAACAAACAACACAAAATCCATATTCTAGCCTACCAGATCACAGACCACGCACTTTTTGTGTCGGTCATCGTGTGTGACAACAAAGAATTTTAGTGACGGTTTCTGCTCGTCACTAAATGTGCCCGATATTAAAAATAACATTTTTAATTTTTAAAAACAAGATTTTTATGAGTCACCACATATATGCATGTGGGTTACCATTTTCATTTTAACTTGGATTTATTATAATAAGTCATCATTTGTAACCAACATTAAAAAATCTAAGTGATGATTTGTCTATTTCATGGAAAATAAGAAACAATGTCTAACCAAAATAATTCACCTCTAAACTCATCTTAAAAAACATAATATAACTTCAAACTTTAGTTAAATTAACTGAAATTTCAACAGCATAACGTCATAACTTTAAGAGTACCAAAAAATTTATGTTAATCCTGTATATAGAGACTACAAATAAAAATCAACATTAGGTTAGAAGGAATCTCACTTTAGATACCTGCGGGTTACACCGCTCATTAATAATTGATGAAAAGATGAAAATCATATCTTATCACATACATGGGAAAACTTTTAAATGCTCTCCACCCTTTAAATTTCTTATATTACCTATTCACATCCTAAATCTAATATGTTTTTCCTTTAAATTTTTTTATTACACATATGACTTTAAAATAATTAATTAGTTTACTTGATTTGGTTTCTGCCACCTGTTCATAAGAGTCATAATTTAGTTAATTTTTTCTATGTTAAATCTAAAAATAGAATGCTTGAAAAATGTAGTGGTGGTTATAAAACCATGCTCCATCAGGAAATGAGAGAGTGGAAAATTAGAGATACATATTTAGACGAATTGATCACAAAAAAAAAAGACATAGCTAAAATAACATAATGGAAAGCTATTGACAGTTATCAAAATTGACGTTATTGTCGTGGTTGGTGTTGGCCTATTTGGTAATAGGCACGATTGCTATTGACAAGTCTTCTAAATTATCGAGTTGTATGATGGGATGTATCGACGTGGCCACTCAAGGCTACCACCCTAACAAAAGTCTCAGTGCTCAACAACATAATAAACTGGCATGTGAAGTCACGTGCGCATATGCCATGTGTAAAGAAGCCATCAGCACGGACGCTAAAGGTTCTATACTTTTTTAGTTTATATTGTTTTAGTGCCTTCAATACTTGGAAATTTTATTGAAAATGTTTAACGTTTACATCAATTGAAATTGTTTTAATTATAATAATAATTTTAATATATTTCTAAATGTTTTTAATAAGATCATAATAGATATTAGTCTTTATAAGAATAAATTTTAACTTTTTAAAGCAATATTATTCACTCTACATTTTTTATTATTTATGAACAATAGACTTTTAAACATCCACTTTTCCTGTCCAATAAAATGTGAATTTTGACAATTAAACAAGGTTTAAATAATATCATTTCGATCAATGTACTAATTTTTTTGATAATTTAGTCTTTCATTTAGTATAGTTTATAGTTTAATCACAACTAGTTGATCAATGTTCATAATATTAGTATAGAAAACGACAAATTGTAATTATATTTTTAAAATTTTAGAGGGTACAATGATAAAGCATTTAAAAAAAATCTCTTTTGTAAAAGTTTTTTTTTTCTTATGTACAAAATAATTATTGATTTTTTATTTATTTAAAAAAAAAATTAAATGTTAAAAATTCTATCGAAAAAACATTCGAAAATAAATATACAAAGATTGAAGATAAATTTTAACACATTTTGTTGGTGTCAGGAATATTATCTACATAAAATTAAATATTTCAAAGTTTACATATGTAATGAACAAATTAAAAGGCTCTTCAATTTTATTTAACTCACGATTAAAAAATTATAACTCATCAAGTGCAAACTATAAATTTATTAGAACTCTAATTTAAAATTCATTCTACTAATAGTAATTAAAAATTAAATATTTTGGACATTCACTGTGAACCATTATCTAATTTTTTTTCTCTCGAACAACTTTAATAAAAAATAATCATAAAATATTGTTATGTTGTAAGTAATGTGCTTCACAAATTAATGCATGTCTGTAGATCTCTCTCTTATAGTTGACTGTGACATTTTCTTTATATTGATGGTAGTTGGTGACAGCGTGAAGAATTGTAAGAGTATTGTCTCCATGTCCTGCTCCGTCAATCCTTGATCTGAACACTGCATGTCTGTAGATCTCTCTTATAGTCACTACTACAAAAGAGGGAATAGGTGATGGTCAATTCATAATTTTTTTTTAAACACGGATATTTTGTGTAGGTCACCTTTGGTGCCGAACATTTGGTGTGGGTCAGAACAATTGGTATCGGTAATATAACTGACACCAAATCTATTTTTAATGTCGGTGGGACTGATACCAAAAGAACCGGCACCAAACCGGCCTAACCGAGACTAAATATGACCAACACAAAAAATACTATTAAAAACCAGTCCAAATTACTTTTGGTGTCAGTCTGACCAACACCGAAAAGCTTTGGTTATATTTTTAAAACTTCAACTTTTTTCGATTCTCTCCCTCATTTTTCAATAATTTTCTTCTTCTTCTTCCCAAAAACTCCACTACTGTTTTCGAACGTTTTGATGCTATTTAGTTATCAATTAGGCATGAGTAATGTATTTTATGTGCAAAGATGTTACAAACTCTAGGTAGGATGCTTAGTGAGTAAATAATTGTATCTGGAGTGGAGTATAAATGTGCATGACAAAAAAGGTAGTATGTTGTAAGTGGTTAACAATCGTGAGATCTTGAGTACAATGGAAATGGCTGATCCATATGTAGAACTTACTAGTGTGACCATATAGCTTCCGCTGATGAATGGTAGTTACAACACAGAAAAGCTACTTACTTTGTTTGAATATTCTCACTATGACGATATTATTTACTCTGACCAATTTGTATAGGGTTTTGGCGACGAGACTTGGTTATAACTAGTGGTCTTTGCATTGTGGTAGCTAAACCAAGATCACGACGTAGGTTCTCTGGTTTTTATTTTTTAGTTGTAATTTATTTTATGTTACCTAGATTATTTGTGATGTTACAGTTGGTATCATTGCACATTATAGATTCAATAGACTTTATCTCAAATCAGATGTAAAACGTTTCTCAAAGCTTTGAAAAGTGCAATGTCTTGTCATCATGGGTTTAGGGGATTATAGTCTTGCTATTTATGCATTACGAGGGGTCCGTTGAGATTATTGAGAAAATTCTGTAGGCGGAGACATTGTACACTTGCCCAGAGTAAGCAAGAACGATGCTTGATTAGCTCTTGCCATGATGTGGGTAGCATGGCTACAGTGTGACATTGGATGGCTTATAGAGTGAGGGCATTTATGTCTTGAGCGTGTGGTAGGTAACATGTGTACTTTCCACAGTTTTGGCTAAAACCAAGAGTTATTGATGCTTAATAGTTTTCCTACCGTGTGAGTGTAAGAGGAATTTATAACTCGGAGATGTGAATATTTTTCTTTGTGGATATCACGCTAGATAGGTCATACTTCAAAGGTGATAGGGTGGTGTTTAAAATTTTGTTTTTAAGTTGTTACTTTAGAAGTATACATATGGAGAACAACTAGGGGGCTGTATAAGGGTGTTAGGATTGTTTAGATGTTGGAAAGTTATAGGGAAGATTGAGTGAGATGAGAACGGCATTTACTCGGTTATCTAGGAGGAAGAGAGTTATCTTTATAAATGTATTTTTCTAGAAGGGTGGTTTCAATGAAAGTGATATAGGATGACGAAGGGAAAGCATGTTTAAGCCATAAGTTTTAGACAAGGGTTGAAGTGGTGTTGTTTGAGAAAAGAATCTGCCAATTGGAAGCTATGTCTTCACGCCCAAAGCCTGCTATAACCACTTCTATTGTGGCATAAGTGTACAAACCTACGAATTTGAGTCGCAGCGAGCCAGTTTTTCAAAGTAAAATATCTACCCATGGGGCACCCATATAAACGAAAAAAGAAAGCGTTTAATGGAGAACAAGAATTCAGAGTAGCTCTTGAACCGTTAAGCGGTGAAGAAATTCTTGCAAAAATAAATACTATTCAATTTACTCATGGTAAAGAACGTAGAAAAGAGCAACATACAAACACTTATTGGAAGAAGAAATCAATTTTTTGAGTTGGAGAATTGGAAACATTTTCACGTGCGACATTGTTTAGATGTCATGCACATCGAGAAGAATATTGTTTATTCTAATATTATTGAAACCCAGCTTGATATTCATGACAAAACAAAAGATAGGTTAAAAACACGTAAATACCTAGTGAAATTGAATATTAGATCGGAGTTAGCCCAAAAAATGAGAGAGAAAGGAATATTCTTGCCTCTAGCATGTTACACAATAAAAAAAAAGGGAAATGCAGAGTGTGTAAAACATTATCTGGAATTAAAGTACCGGAAGGATATTCATCCAACAAAAAAAACAGTGTCGAATAATGATTTGAAACTATACGGGTTAAAATCGCACGACCATCATGTTTTTATGCAATAACCACTACCTATAGCAATTCATGGTATTTTGCCTAAACATGTTCGTACGCTATTATCCATCTATGTTTTTTCTTTAACGTTATATGTTCTGAGTCGATAGATTCAACTAAGTTGAAAGGATTGCAAGATGATGTAGTAGTCACTTTATGTCTTTTGGATAAGTTTTTCCACCATCTTTTTTCACAATAATGGTTCACCTTGTTGTTCATCTTGTAAGAGAGATAGAATTTTGTGGACCAGCTTATTTGAGGTAGATGTATACTTTTGAAAGATATATGAGTTTTTGAAAGGTTATGTTCGTAATAGAAATCAACCGGAGGGATGCAGGGATGCATTGGAGAAAGTTATATAGTAGAAGAGTCGATAGAGTTCTGAATGCTTACAAGGAGTTGAATCTGTTGGATTGCGATCATCAAATAATGCATATGCAAATAAGATTGATCGGTCATGATCTGTTGCCAATTATGAAACACCAACTAAGGATATGATTGATCAAGCTCATTTGTATGTACTACATAACTTAGATGTTGTGCTTCCATTTGTAGATCAACACATGCTGAGGTTATCTAAATTGAATCCTAGTAGGTCTAAAAAAATGGCTTAAAGATGAATATAATCGAAAATTTAGTACTTGGTTGCGTGATCGTGTTGGGCTCAATTTAGGGGTTTGGAACAATTCTATATTATCTACGTTGAGCTGAGTATAACATGGACCTGGTTCAGAAGTGACCACTTATAATAGTTATATGGTCAATGGTATTCAATATCATACAGAAAAACGATATGATCTTAGATATGTGCGGAATAGTGGCATTATGATAACGTCACAAACTTTGCAAGTTTCTAGTTCGAAGGACAAAAATCCCCTTATGTCAGAAATAACATTTTATAGAGGACTTCAAAAAATTTGGTAGCTTGATTATCATAATTTTATAGTCGCTTTATTCAAATGAGATTGGGTGGAAAATAAATATGGAATTCACGTAGACGATGTTGGATTTACAACTGTAGACCTTAATCGCATTGGACATAAATCTGACTCTTTCATTTTAGCCACTCAAGCGCAGCAAGTCTTCTATATAAAAGATCCACTTGATCCTTGTCCATCGGTGGTTTTGATACCTTCACAAAGAACAGTTGAAGATCATGTTTATGATGAAGTTGATACGGACAAAGTTTGTAGGTACAGGGTCATTGAAACATTGCCTAATATTATTGATGATGACTCGTTCACCTATACTAGAAATGATTGTGAGGGTACAAGTATGTATAAACAGGTTAGTGATTGTGACGATGACTCATTCACTTATATATTAATCATTCTAAAGATAATTTAACCAATTATCTATTTTTATTAACATATCTTCTCTCTGTTGTGCAGATGGACAACATGTCTAGCTCGGATAGCGATCATGTTGATGGTACACTCATTGACACATACTATAAGAAAGGAGCGGGTCTAAGTAACATGATCAATTAAAAGAGAATGTCTCGGATTTCATAAATATAAATACTTAACTAATAATTATCATGTAATACATACTATAACCAACCTAATTTTAATCTATTTTAAGCAAATGTCATTGCTGGTGGATCCTATGTCGAAACATAAGATCATGATGTCTATGGCAAGGACATTCATAACTTTTAGATATAATATCATCAAAGATTATATCAATTCGTTTATAAACATAAACTATGAGAAGTTAGTCGACCCGCCTATAAAATACCAATACATCACAGAACAACAATGAGATCATTTTGAAAATATTCGATTATCAGAGGAATTTAAAGTAAGTACTTAATTCTTTTGTATTTTGCATATTATTTTAATATTTAGCATATAACTAATGTGTTAATTAAACACAAAAAAGTAGTGAATAGTAAAAAGAGAGACGAAATTTTCTTAAATATCCTCACCATATGGCCAGAAAGGGTTATGCCCAACATGATCTTGAGCTAGTAAGATTTATAAACCTTAATATATTATATAACTTGATTATTTTATTTCACTTTACTAATTCATTGTTTGGGTGGATTTAAGGTGTAAATATTAAAATCGATCCATCCTCACGTGCACTACTATGGATGGAATGGCGAAAGGGAAAGAATAAAGTCCATGTCAATGAAGACAATGTTGAAGCCTTCAATCAATTGCAAGGATGTTTAATTGATAGTACAGATAAAACTTCAAAGCTTTGATGGATTAATTTTAATTAATCGATAAATTTTCATTTCAAAATAAGTTGGAAAATGCACATCGTGGTGCATATATTTTTCTTGAAGCGTTAAGAACACCCGAGCACCGAGGACGTGTTAGGGGCGTTGGTCAATTTCTATCTCTATCTGCTTTTTTTAAATGACTCGTCCAAATGATAGTACGGGAACACCCGAGCGTCAAGGACTTGTTAGCTAAATTTGTTGCTTTCCTTGTATGAAAAGTAATCATGATCAATCACCCCCGATTCTGGGAGACACTATAATAAATAGCCTCTATTTTGAATTCCCCCCAAAATGAAAGTGACGTTTTTTTTCTTGCAACACATACAATCCCTAATCTTCTTCCCCCATTATTTCTCTCCACCTATCATCTCTAAATCTCCTAATCCGTAGTCTTTGCTTCTTCTCTAGCTTATGCAGAAACCTCCATATTCCTCCCTCAACCATAACCCTTCGATTCTAGGGTTAGGGTTTTCACCAACTTCTTTTTTTTCCATTAACTTTAACGATCTTTCTTTCCAATCTGTGCAACTACCTTTCCACTTTCCCTCTTTAGATTCACTTTCTCGATCTCGATCTGTGTCTCTTCAATGGATATGCGCAAGCGGAGGCCAGAACCTGTCTTCAATTTCAATGGTTTATTTAAGAAGCATAAGCAAGGTTCGTTTTTTTTTTTTTTTTTTCAATGTTGTTGAAGTGATTGTTCGTAGCTTTGTTTTATTCTTCAATTAAATTAAAGCCTTTTCTTCTTGTTTTTTATTTTTTTGAATGTTTGAGGAAACTACTATTTTACTATCTTAGTTCTTTGTATATGGTTTTTTTTTTAAATTGTTTTAGCTTTATTTTGAAGAATTAGTGGCTTTGTGTTCGAGCATCGTAGTTGGATGGCTGAAATTCACTTTTGTCAACTGCAATATAATTAAGGTGAAATAGGAAGGGAGTAACTAGAGCTTTTATAAGGGTGGAAACTATTTTTTATTGCATTGTTGCATTATGTTGATAAAGTTTGTTTGTTTCCTATATTTCCATTGTTAATTTATTGTTTATTAGTTTAAAAGTTTCAATACTTTTTTGGGTTTAGTATAAGTGGCGAGTCAATAGAAAAAGAGAAATGAAGTGGTCTAAGTTTTTTTTAGAAAAAAATTGATTTCAAAAAATAGGGATCTAGAAATAAAGAGTTTAGATAGTTCAACTATTCTTAAGAGGAGGATGAGTTTATTCAAAAGAGCAAAAATTGAGATTTTGCAATACCATAATAATTCAAAAAAGTTAAAAAAAACGTATTTAAAAACATTCATATCAAAGTAATATATTACTTTTCTATAGTATAATCTCTAAATGCTTTTAGAACTAAAATTTTAAAATATTTTTTTAGGCTTAAGACTACTATTAGGTTTCTTAGTTTATGGTTTGTTGAATTTTCTCTAAATTCAACTCATTGTAACTAATATTTTAACTTATTTTTTATTTGCCTTCTACTAATACAAAGAGCCACATCATTGTCATGCATGGGAGCTACATATAGACATATCAGTACGTCTACAATCGAGACCATTATAAGTGTTGTTCAAGTAGATAGAATATTGATGTGGTATGAGTTATTGCAAGCACTTCTTACATGTATAGTTTTCACTAAAATTGCAAGCACTTGTTATAGGTACTAATTGTTGATAAAATTGTACAGTTACGATTCTTAACGCCTACCTTTGTTTGGAGTGCATTTCCTTTCAAGTACTTCCATTTTTAACTGAAGCTAGATAACTAGCACTATTCATTCTCCTATTTTGATTGTTAGCATGCAACAAGTAACATTGACCAAGAATTCTCTACCTCTATGTAGCTTAAATATAGCTTGTTGATCACTTCAACATTCTTTTGGGTTCTCTATACATTCCGTCTAGAGCCCTCTAACAAAAGGCGATGCCTTCATTGCTACTTATCTATATCCAATGAGAATAGCCGATGTGCGAGCAAGCTGACATACACACTCATAGATATAAAAATATAATGACTTCAATTGACATATACTTTGGCATTTCGAGCTCTATTGCAAACTCTTGTTGGTATCACAAATCATTTAAATTTAAGGACGGTTTGTTTGTTCTTTTTTTTTGTTTATACGATCCTAACGATCTTATTATTTGTGATTCACTAACGAAGGTCGAAAGGACAAAGAGGAGTACGAGGGCACAGAAGATCCTGATGCTTGTTTTGGCTAGCTGCAATGAAGAAGATCTTATTGTTAGTTCACATGGAAGTGCATGAGCTACGTTTCAGCTTGGCCACATATCCTTAAAACCTTTATGCAAGGGTAATAAATCCTCTAAACTCTAAACCATTTCCATCTGTTTTTTCATATCACTAAACCAACAACATTGAAACCAAAAACATAAAAATTAATTTGCAACTCTTTCTTAGTTTTTCCTTTAGAAAATAAGAGAAAGAATGAATGAATGGCTGAGAATCTTACAAAGTTTCGTCCCTAATGGCATGAAGGTAAGCTGATATTTCACGATCAATACTTGAATACTCTTGTTGGCAAATGAGTGATCTCACTCCATGAATCATATATCTTGGCTTGCAGGTTGATATTAGTGAAATACGTGAAAAGGCTATTCAATATGTGATGTTTTTAGTACATAACTAGCGGTATTCATTCTCCTGTCTTTTGTCTTGAACACCAAGTAAAATTGATCAAGAATCTCTACCTACATGTATATCCAAGGTTACTATCTTTCCTACTTGAGCGATATATGTCCTCATGTTTATTTTATTAGTTTGGCAATCAAGAAAAGTTTGATACTCAATAATTTATTTTTATTTTTAACTTTTTTTTTCTTGAGTTTCTTATCCTGAAGTATAAATCACACACACACACACAACTTTTTGAAAATGCAGATGTGAAGCAAAATATTGTTTGGCTTGTTGATGCTTGACAATATTAATTTGATTGAAGGTTTGGTCCCATTTGGGCTAAGGTTCTAAGGATCTTTGAATTGAAGAAAGAAAATAATTTAATCGAAAGTTGACGGAAGAAATTAAAAGATGTAATTTCAAGGGAAGACATAGGAAAGCGGAGAAAGTGATTAAAGGTTTGCAATGTTTTGTAAAGCATATTATTGTTTCACCTATAGATTCCAACCTCTCTACCTTCATTGTAATTATCTGGATGATGAGTTTCCTACTTTCATTCCCCTTTCTAAATATTTTTATTCGGAATATGAGTTTGTATATAAGAAAACCTTATTCTTTCTCATTCGTAGTATTTTAATTTTGTGTACTATATAAATATGAAGTTTTATATGATTGATTTCAACAATACATCATTTTTTTTTGTATTGTGGAAATAGTTTTAAATGAATAAGATTTGAAGCAAATAGTACAAATGCAAAAGAAATTGTAATATAAAAATGTTATTAAAAGTACATTTATCAGCACCATAGCAAGCGTAAAATATGATAATGTTATAACTTTTTATAGCATTAAAAAAATGTTATGTAAGATAAGAAGCTTTCAATAATATTGGCTACAATAGCATTGCAAAAAATGCTATGATATATCATTTATATAATTATTTTACTATTATAAATGAGAAATCATAGCAATTTCTTCAACATTATGATTAAAATCCATAGCACTAAATTAAC
>JBBMEG010000024.1:12454785-12468624 GCA_037832605.1 Cyclanthera cordifolia
TAGAATATTGCTGTCAATGTTTTAAAAGGCGCATAAAAGCCAAAAAAGGCGTGGAAAGGCGCAAGGTGTGCACCTAGCACCTCGCTTCAATGAGTCACAACACACACACAAAAGGCGCGCGTCTCAAGGGACTTTTTTGTGAGGTACCCATGCGTATAAGGCACGCGCCTTGGGTGCCGTATTTATTTATTTTTTATTTGCAAAATACGTCAAAACGACATCATTTTCCTTTTTCTCTCTTTTTTTTTAAACGGAAGTATGAAACTTCCTTTGCAAGTTTCAAAACGTAAAACCTTTTACGTACCCCTTCCTCTTTTGCCAAAATCGAAACCCTACACGTAAACCATCACCAAAAATTGAAACAATCCACCTCAGTTCGAAGACTCACTGTTGCTTGATGTTCTCTTCGTTTTCTCCTTCGTCGGTGCCTCAGTTAGAAGACTTACTGGCGGTGGTGAGTCTTTTCTCTTTTTCTTTTTTTTTGTAATAAACCCATTGTTCTGATTTCTTTTACTTATTCTCTTTAATAATCTTAAGTGCAATTTCTCTCTACTTTAGTTTATTTTAATTTTTAGTTGGTTTGATGCAAGTCTTGACTCTTGAGGTTGTAATTCCAAAGATCGGCTCTTTTTAATGTTGTTACTTGCTGCTAAATAATTATTGTATAATGTTTGGAGGCTTACAAAAATTAGCCAAGTATTTTGATAGTTGTTTGTGTTGAGTATGTTCATTTTGTATCTTCGTGTTTAGATTATGGTCCATGTGCTATATCTATGACCCTATGTCCTTTGAGGTTTAAATATGGTATGTATCTTTGTGTGAATATTATAGGCTATTGCTATTAGATAAAATTTAGATTTTGAAGATGAGTGAAAGGGAAGAAAAATCAAGAAAAGATTAAGAAATTTGTTCGATTAGAGAAACCAAGCAATATAAATACTTTCGTGTGTGGTCTTTCGGAATGCAGTAGTTTGTAAAAAGTTCTCTGAGCATGTCAAGGAAGAACTAAAATCCTCTATAGCAAGTAAAAAGGAGATCAAACAACAAAGAAATTTAGCTTTAGAGTCGATCTCCAATGAAGTAGAAGTCAAACTCTATGGTTTTGATGATGTATATGATGAAGAGGAAGAAATGTTTGTAGTTTCGGAAAACGACCAAGATCAAGTTCAAGTTCACAATCTAATTTTAAGAAACTGAAAGACAAGGGTCATATAGATGCGTTATTCGCGCCTAAACCACTAGGTAGTGGTTCAATAACATAAGAAAACGACAATGAATGATGTATACAAAAAGAAGATGAGATATAACGTCATTCAGTTAATTGTAAGATGGTTTTATGAAGCTGACATTCCTCTTAATGCGTGCAATTACGATAGTTTTGCACAAACAATAGAAGCAATTGGACAGTTCGGTCCAAGATTAAAGCCATCCACGTACCATGAATTGAGAGTCTCGTGTTTGAAGAAAGAGGTTGAAAACACTGAAGAGATTATGAAGTCTCACAAAGAGCAGTGGGCTAAGGTTTGATTACAATAATAACGAATGGATGAACAGATAGGAGAAATAGGACATTGCCTAACTTTTTAGTTAATAGCCCAAAAGGCACAATGTTCATCAAGTCTATTGATGCATCGTCTGTTGTTAAAGACGAAAACAAGATGTTTAAATTGATTGACGACTTTATAGAGCGTATTGGAGAGTCTAATGTAGTATAAGTTGTTACTAATAGTGCCTCTACAAATGTGATGGCAGGTACTACTAAGTAAAAACTTACAAAACATACTTGTTTCGTAAATTTGTAGTTCAATGAAAATATCACTAATATTTTATTTATCTTTTCAATAGAGAGACTAATAGAATCAAAAAGACTGAATCTATTTTGGCCGTTATGTGCAGCACATTATATGGATCTAATGTTGGAAGACATATTCAAGATCCCAAGGTTGTGCAAGACACTTAAAAGATGAATGGAGATTAGTAATTTCATCTACACTATACCTGGATTGTTGAATATGATGAGAAAGTTTACTAGTTCCAAGGAGTTGATTAGATCGTTCAAGACTCGATTTGCTACCGCTAGCATCATATTATCAAGTATATACATTCAGAAAGGTAACTTGAGAAATATGTTTACATCCAATGAATGGAGAAGTAGCAAATGGAGCAAGGGTAACAAGGCAAACGAGTTCTCCAAACGATTTTGATGACTGGGTTTTGGAGTACAATATTATTTGCTCTTAAAGTTTTGTGCCTTCTAGTCAACGTGCTTAGGTTGATTGATGGTGAGAAGAAACCTCCAATGGATACATTTTATGAGGCTATGGATCTAGCAAAAAAGTCCATATAGAAAGCCTTTAATTTTAAGGAAGAAAAATATAAGGGCATTTACACCATTATTGATAAAAAGGTGGGACCTTCAATCACATCGACTATTGTATGCAGCGGGTTATTATCTAAACCTTAAATTTTTTTTACAAATATCTCAGCATTCGTGATAACGTTTAAGTTACTAAGAGGTTGCATGCATGTATTACCCGAATGATTTCTTCTTTTGAAGAACAAGACAAAGTATCTGAAGAACTAGCAAATTACAAGGATGTTGAAGAATCATTCGGAAGACTATTGGCTATTAGAAATAGAGATAAAAGATCTCCAAGTACGAAATTATGATATAGTTTAATTCAACTTTAATATGGAAGTAATTAACATGCTATTGACTTTTAATTTTTAGTGACATGGTGGGATAGTTTTGGAAATTCAGCTCCATCTTTGAAAATGTTTGCCATCAAAATTTTAGGCCTTACATGTAATGCTTATAGTTGTAAACGTAAGTGGAATGTTTTTTAACAAGTTAGTAATTATTTCAATTCAAATAAGTCCTAATCTTAAAGGATAGCTAAGTATCCGAGTCAAATCTACTTATTTATAATTGCAACTTCATAGCAAGAAGAGAAATCGGCTTAATCAAAGTCGATTAAATGATTTAGTTTTCATCAAATATAATAGAGCTTTGAAACGTCGATATACCATTCGAGATTCCATCGACTCCATACCTTTAAAAAAGATTGATGATTGTAATGAGTGGTTGCTTGGAAGGATGGAAGATGATTCTAATGAGGAGGAGGATCCTGATCTTGTATTTGAGAATTATACATTAACATGTGACGATGTTTCTCGAGCTGCTAGAGCGAGAGAACCAGCCTATTCATTTAGAGCTCATACCTCAAGAACCAATACAAATACCTCAATCTTCATCATCCAAAGAAACATCATAACCTCTAATGCTACAAGAGTCTACTATTGATATTGATAGAACAAAAAGAAGATACAGAGGGATACAAGTCCAATGATGGTGGAGTGGATGAAGAAGGTTTTGTATTCAATGAAGATGATGAGTTTGAAGATCTTTAGAGGACTTATCTGTTGTAGAGCTTCGTTTTGTTTGATATTATATATAGATGAATATTTATACATTCTATACTGAAAGTTATTTATATTTAGGTTTTGTGGTTAAGATATATATTTTGTGATAAATATATTTTTTTATTATTATTTTTTTGTACATGGCGCGCCTTGAATATAAAACCCGCACATTTTTTGTGCCTCGCGCCTCAGTCTCCAGAGAGCCATTTGCGTCTTGCAACTTTTAAAACACTGGTTGTAATTAATAACTCGCTTGGATTATTTTTTTTGTAAAGCTAATGCATACAATGATTTGTTTTGATGTGATTAAAAATGAGTTATTATTTTGTGTTGTTAAAAATGAATGATTATTTTGAATGGTTAAAAATGAGTAAAAATAAAGGATTAATTACATTAACTCATTAAGATGTATTTATTTATAGAAACATAAAAATTCGTTTATAATAAATGATTAATAATTGAAGGACGGATGACTCATTGATTTCATTGTTTGGTAGTAATGTAGATCAATATCACATCACAAGTTCAATTATTAATCATTTATTATAAACGAATTTTTAGTTCAATTATGAAAACTAATATTTGATTGCATTTATTTGAGAACAGTTTAACCAACTATCTAAAGTTTGTGGTCACTCGCCAAGAAATGCAATTTCGATGACATGGGCGAGTCACGTGCGCTCATTTCTTTAGGTAAATTTATATCGCGCGGAACCCAACGGGAAAAATTAGGCAATTTGAAACATTAGTTTAAAAATCCGTCCACAATTTTGAAACAATTATATTATTAATCATTTATTTATCTTCACCTCACAGCGATCTCCAATCTCTCTGTCCGTATTTGTTTTTGTCTCTAATCCCATCCATCAGCTTCTGCAAAAACCTCCATATTCCTTCCTCAACCATAACCCTCCGATTCTAGGGTTAGGGTTTTCATCACCTTCTTCTTTTTCCATTTACCTTTAACGATCTTCCTTTCCAATCTCTGCTACTGCCTTTCCACTTCCCCTCCTTAGATTCACTTTCTCGATCTCGATCTCCGTGTCTCTTCAATGGATATGCGCAAGCGGAGGCCTGAACCTGCCTTCAATTCTAATGGTTCCTTTAAGAAGCATAAGCAAGGTTCGTTTATTATTATTTTTTTTTTCTCTTTTCTTTTTGCCTTTTTCTGGGTTGTTGAAGTGGGTGTTCGTCTCTTTGTTTTATTCTTCATTAGTTTAAAGCTTTGTCTGCTTGTTTTTTTTGTTGAATGTTTGAGGAAACTACGATTTTACTGTCTTACTGGTTTGTCTATGATTTTTTTTTTTTTTTTTTTTTTAAGCTTTATTTAGCTTTATTTAGAGGAATTAGTGGCCATGTGTTCGAGTACCGTGGTTGGATGGCTGAAATTCACTTTTGTCAACTGTAATCTAATTGAGGTGAAACAGGAAAGGGAGTAACTGGAGCTCTTATAACGGTGGAAACTGATATTATTGCATTAATATAGGAAGGCATAGAGAATTTCCAATCTCCCATACATGACTTAACCTCAAACAATTATTCCTGGCTTGTGTTTTTATAGCCTAAAGTTCTGTTCTTGATCTGTTGGACGGGCTTGGGATGGTCATACAACCGCATTATCTAAAACAACTATATTATCCTTGGTCTAAATCCTCAGTTTTTTTTTCCTCCAGAAAAAGCTACCAATTGGAATTAATCACTTACTGTTTATAGCAATGTGAGACTAGTACTTCGTTTACATTCCTAACAATCCTCTCCCCGAAGAAACTACCACGTGCGAGACTTTTCATCTAATAGTCAACCCTCTATTCCATCTAATAGTAAACCCTTGATTCTTCTAAATTTCACGAGAGCACCATGAAAGCTCAACCACAGATTCATTGAATTATACTTGAACATATGTTATAAACACTCGTCATTTTAACTCATAATAGGCTCTACATGCATGCTAAGCCCAGGGCAAACTCGACCAAGCACTACTTGTTAGAGGACAATTAAACCTCGACAAGCTCCACATTGATATGATATTGGCAACTATGGGCATAAGCTTTCATGACTTTGTTTTTTGTTTTACCCTAAATTCCTCATAGCAATGGTGATGACTGTCCTCTTGTGTATACTCATGATCTACAATCCTTATCTAACTAATATAAGTGTATTACTTTTTTGTTTTCTCATCGAGTTGTGACAAAAATGTAATCAACAATAATAAATAAAAAGAACGAGAAAAAATTCATTGATTTACATGGTTCACTAATGCTTTGTTAGCTTATCTACATCCACAGGTAGGCAAAAAAAAATCTTTTTTAAGGGTATTTCCAAGGATATAGAAAACTGAATAAACAGATAAGGTTTTTAAGAGAGTTTAAATAGCACACCACTCTTAAAACCTCAATTGATCATAGTTCAAGTTTCCAAACAATAAAGCTTTATACCAAAATAGAAATCATAATATTATCTTATATATACATTTTTTACTCTGTGTATCCACTTGAACATAAGTTGTTTATGAATTTGTTGCACGACCTCATTTACCTACGAAAATCTATGAATATCTAATAGTGTTGATTTCTAGCAGTCTATTCCTATGGATCCTATGCATATTTTCTGATGATTAGTTAGTTATATAATGAATTTTCTTCAATGGGAATTAAACAACCAACAAAGCCATTTATTTTAATATGAGATCAATCTTTTTTTTTCCTTTGAAGTCTTGAAGAATGTCAGTTTATCTTTTGTTTTTGTGTTTGGGAGGATTAGCACCATTGATTGTGCCTCCATGGTAATTTTTGTATCTGAGCTCAACTTAGGAATTTAGCAATACTACGAAGGATACAAAATACCAATTATATTTTGGGGCTGACTATACTAAAGTTAATTGAGCCCTTTAGGAATATGCACATTCTTCTATGTTTTTAGTTTACTGCTACCCTAAACTCTATCAAGAGCTCACTGTAGTGGTGCACTATTCATAAGTGGTATTATGATCAAGGGCTGAAATGGAGATCCCAAATTTCTCTCCCGCCCCTCTTTAGAATAAACCCTAAATTGCATGATCCCCTCTCCCTTCGACGCTGATCTCGCCAGTTTTGGAGGGAGTATGTTGACCGTCTCCCCACTTCTGTCTCCCCACTTGTTTCTTCTTCTTATCTTCTCATTTTTCTTCTCGCTCAGCTAATCTTGTTCAATCCTCTCTGCTCCTCTCCCTCTCCAATATCGCATACCCCTATATTCTCTCTTCTTCTTCTTCTTCCTTTTTTATTCTTCTCCCTCTACTTCTTCTTATTCATTTGCTTTATCTTCTTCCCTTTTGACCCTCATCGACATTCTTCCCCAATACCTACCATATTTTTTGTTAGTCAACCTCTCCCCCTTCTCAAACTTCCTCGATCTTGCCTCTTGCTTGACCAAGCTCACTTGATCTTCCTCTCCTTAAACATTTCATGGTTTCATTGATGCTCTCACTAATAGAAATTTCTTCCCGTTCTCGTTGAATGCTAACAACTTCCTTTTTTCTCTCCATGGTCATTTTAGCTTGCCACGATCGATAGCTCTCCCCCTCCACTTCAGATGCTCGATGGCTACGACTTCTCCTCTCTCTCCCTCCTCTGACACCTACCCGAAATGGCGTCCCCTTCGGGTTTCAGTGGGACTCTCACCCTGAAGCTTTCCTTTACAATTACGAACTACACATGCTAAGATGTGAGCTACTAGTTGGTGTAAATTTACCCCATCATTTATCATCCTCTTCCCACATCCGGTTCGAAGCTCGTAACAACGCATCAGACCCTCTCACTCTGCAACAATCAGATTTTGGCGTGGATTCTTCTTCCTCCTTTGTCTTTTATCACTAGCGATTCTTCGACCTGATGAGCATGGAAGGGACGACAACAAATCCTTTCCTTTTACAGAAGTCAATCGTGGGCCGTGGCATTGGATTGTATCTTCGTATAGCTTGTTCTTTTAATTGGCCCTTAGATTGACTCCCTCTCTCCCTCTATCTCCTCTTCTTCTATGTAATTTTCATCTTGTCAATAAAAATGTGTTTCCTATAAAAAAGAACTCTTTCAATAACGTAATTTAAAAAATATTTGTAGACGCCCGGGAAGGTGTAAGCTAAGTAACTAACTATGTCAATGTTTAGCTTCACTTTTAACACCTCATACTCTACCTAGACTTCTTTATCCAGCAGTCTGTGGAGCTGAGAATATTGTTAGAAAAAAAAGTTGGAAAAGAGGATCCCTTGTCGAGGTCCTCTTTGGACTAGAATCTTGACTTGCTAAAGCAGCATTGAATCTAATTTTTCCATTTATTGTGTTTTTGATAAAATAGCAAGCTTTCATGAGAAAATGGAGGCCGAGGGCCAAAGAGAAACCTTGAATCTAACAAGGGAGCAAATGCCATCTAGGGATCTCTCTTTCTCTTGAATGATTTTATTGTTTCTTCACTTCAAAGAGAAAATTGCACAAACCCTAGCTCGCCATAAAATCTTTCCTTTTTCTCGAAATGGAGGGCGGCCTAAACTTTCTACCGCCATCTCCTTACAAAGACTTTGATTTGCTAAGAGAATATCTAAAGCCAAAAAAATTGTGTTGAAATTGTCTTAAAAGGTCCAACCAATTTAACCCTCTAGTTTTATTTTATGTTCGACCAAAATCCAAACTTACTTTATGGGGTCTTTTATGTTCAGTTATGTGTTACTGTATCCTCTATTTTCAACTTTCTAGTCTTTTATTCTGAAATATTAGGTGGTTTAAAGTTCCAAGTATTAAGTGGGTTGTTCAAACTTTTTAGGGAATATCATTGAATAGGGAAAAATATGTTTCAAGATTTATGTTATGACTTAATGAACAATTCTTGGTCTTGTTCATTTGCTATGAAATTTGTTCTTCAAGCAGCGAGTGAGGGAAACAATTATTCATATCATACAACTAATTATATATTTATCTATGGACAAGATATTCTACAGATCAAAACGAAAATTAATATTGTCTTAGCAATAGGCAAGCTTTATTGCATTTTTTGGTCAGTCTTCGAGAATAAACTTGGAAGCTGAAAATTTTCATCTTTATTAATGTGATTTGGTTCTAGGATTGGTTTTATAAAGTAATTGTTTTTGGTCTTGGGCCTTATTGTATTTATAAACTTAAGAAACCTCAACAATTCATCGTGGAACTTTTGAAGTACCAAATTCACATATGAAGAATGTAACCCTACAGTAACAGAAAGCAACAAACTATTTAGTAATTGTCTTAATTGCCTCAATAATCAAATGTGAAGATGTATTTAAGTATTAGACTAAAAATCTTAACAAATTGTAACTGAAAAAGAATAATTAATGTTTTGCAACAGAACTGGAGTCCTTATCAACTGTAGGGAGCAAATCGAAGCCATGCACCAAGTTTTTCAGGTTCATATCTTACCTACCTAAATAAATATTTTAACTGCATACTATCTCTCCTAATGATTTAAACATGTTGTAAGAATTTAATTGATCGTGAATTACAAGATAAAGCTGAGTAATTGTGCTTCTGAAAACTGGGAATACAGGTATAAATTATTACTCTAAGCCTTCAATAAAGTAAACAATTTATTTAAAGACTTAACTATTTAATAACTAATTTTAGAAAGTTTAATTTTGCTCAATTACACTACTTGCAAACTAAGAGTCGACCTTCTGTTTCTCTTTTGAACTGCACGTGATATACAATCCCATTCCCATCGGTTGAAACTCAGTTTGAGCCTTTCTTCTCTACGTTTACTTGATTATTATTCCCTTTTGGTCCAGTTTTATTTTACCAGCTTGAGTCCATTGTTGCATTGATCTTTGTAAGGTGGTTGTGAGCCGTAATTCTTAATTATACATCTCTTATCTGAAGAGAAACTTCGTATCTGATTTCCCCATGCCATTTTCTTCACTTTGTAATGGGGACGGCCCACCTTAGAAAGAGAAGAGAACAAGGAATGATCCATTTATACCCTTAACTTTGGGGTTGTATCGATTAAAGCATCAAACTAATAAATGTATCTATTTAATTCCTAAGAATTTTTAAGTGAAAAATTTTAGACCTTTAGATAGTGAATTTTAACTATTTTCTCTTAATTTCATTTAAAATCAACTTAAAATCACCTTAATAAAATTAACCTTCAAAATTATACACCAGTCTTAACTCTTAAGAAGTATAGAGCAAGCATAAAGAAGAAATTCTCTCAAATATTGTGTTATCTCTCTGTTTGATGAAGTTTTATGCATGAAAATCATTAAAATATTGACAATTCTTTTTTTTTTCTGTAATCTCTGTTCCAATTTGCTACATTCAACATGGTATCCTATTGATGTTGAGTTGTTTGTTATCAGCTATGAGTTATCTATATTCATGCTGTGGCATTTTTAAAATATTCATGGATCATGCTGTGGCATTTTCTTATCTTGGTATTTGTTTGTTGGCATTTCATTTATGTCGATCCTTTTCTTCTCCTCCATTAATTATTCTGTTCATAATAAATTATTGTAAATATGCAACTTTATATTTGTAAAAAAGTGATCAATCATTCATCACAATTTTATCTGGCTTCAGTAAAAAATGGTTTTTAGTTGTTTCCGATGATATTTCAAGTGCCTTAATGGTTTTTTTTAATATATAAGTACCTGAAGTGTTTTAAAAAGCCCACTTAGGCATGTGCCTAGGTGCTAGACGCACTTCATGCCAAGGCAAGGTGTAGTTAATAAGGCGTACACCTTTTGAGGCTTTTCATGAAGCCTTAAGGCGCGCCCACCTTGTAGGCTTTTGTGTGGATGTGTGCGTTTTTTTAACTCTTTTACCTACAATTTGTGTTTTGTCTTCCTATAAGTTTTGGTTTCGGTGGCTTTGTGCCCCCAAACTCCAAAATTTGTCGCATCGGCCTTAGGTTAGCGAGTGAGCGGGATCCCCATACTAGGTAATTTGAAGCCCTATCTTGAATCACTTATGTATATTTTTTAAAGTATTCTTGATTAAAACTTTTTTTTTTAATGGAATGAAGGTAGTTGAATTTTATGTATTTTTATACATTATTCTTAGTTAAACTTCATTTCTTCCGAGGAAATGAATGTTAATAGTTGAATCATATGTGTTATATATATCCTTCTTGTTTATTTTATTTTTTTTTTTTTTTGTTCATGAAAGTGTTTTGATTGTGCAAATAATTCATGTGTGTGTGTTTCTTTAATATAATGCGCCATTAGTAGAAAAGTTTATGCCTTTTGGTGCTCCTTGTGGTTTTTAAAACACCGAGTATCTTAATGTTTTAATTCTCGGATGATTACATTACACCCTTGAATATTTTTTTATTTATTATTGGGTGCTTATGGCATGATTGCTCTTTAAAGGTCAAGTGTATAAGGTACCTTCCTCTCCAGGTTTAAAATCACGCCTCATATACATTTTCTTGGATTTATATTTTCTTATAGAACAATAGTCATATGCAAGAGCCTTGCATTTTCTCTCTAGATTGCAATGCATTAGGCTTTTATCCAGATGTGAAGATTTGGTTTATGTTATTTGATTTCGATTTGCATTAGCTTCTATTGAGTTGTGACGATTTGTTTGGTTACTTGATTTTTTTTTAACTCCGCCAAGTTTATACTTGATAGAATCTACTGGTCCTAAGTCCTATCAGGGATAGTTAGGTTGGAGTTAGTTTACAAAACATTTTCTGTTTCTAATTTAAAAAAAAAACTTTTATGGGGACAACTTTTTTGACCGGATAAATTGTGGGTTTTGGAGAGAGGAATACTAGAATCTTCGAGAGCGTAACAGGTCTTCTTGTGATTTTTTATTCTTATTAGGTTTTACGTACACCCCGACTATTCTTAGGAGACATACTGTCTAAAACTCAACAATACTTAAATCTTCAAGGTCTTCTTTGACAACTAGACCAACCAAAAATTGTAGAATATTGATTTTGGAAACAAAGGAGAATGGTTTTACCTTAACACATCGGTCCGTTGGGGAAGACTGATAGGAAGGTGCTTCTTTAAATGCAATCTTGTTTGTAAGGATTAAAATAAAAAAAAACTATGCTTTTAAATGTTGCGATGGCTTTGTTGTTGATTTTTTAAAATATTTATTATTATTATTATTTTTTTTTTATTCATCTATACCCTATTTAAGAAAACTTGAAGTTCTTTTTTTTTTTTGATGATGTCCTGGATAACAATTTTTCCTGTTCACATCAATTGTCATTTTTAAACAAATTATTCTATTAAACCCGTCAAAACTACTATTTAATTTGTAAAATTAATTTTGATAGCATGGTGAGGAAGAAGATTGTTCTTACAGAAATGCTTTCAAGTATTCTTTCTGTTGGGCTTTGTTGGGTATTTTAATAACTCCAGGGGTTGAGTTTTAGGAGGAAGAAGATATATATGCAAACTCATTTCTAGTGGGGCTGCTGATTTTATAATCTCATTTTTCAGTACAGTAGATCTTTGTTTTGTTATCTCCTTCTAAAAGTTTCTTTCTAGAAGCAGCATAAAGCTCGTTTTTCGAGGAAACCCCTAATATTTTGTAAATTTGTAAGGTGCATGCTGCTTATCGATAATGTAGAACTTCTGTGGATGTGTGTATGGGCATAAGTATGAATGTAGTTCCTGCGATAGTTTAATCGTAATCGTCTTTAGATTTATGAATTTCTAAGGACGGATTTCGTATTTCTTGTTACGTGGCTTGCTTTTGTTGATCTTATAAGTGTATTTGTTTATCTTGGATTTCAGTACTGCTGGATGTCCATTCGGTGAAAGCTGCCATTTCTTGCATTACGTTCCTGGTGGTTATAATGTTGTGGCTCAAATGATGAATCTTGCTCCAGTTGGTTCTCAACCATCTAGAAATATGGCTGCCCCACCTTCAATCACCAATGGCGGGTCCTCTGCTCCGTCCCAAGTCAAAACCCGCATGTGCAACAAGTTCAACTCTGCTGAAGGCTGCAAGTTTGGTGATAAATGCAACTTTGCTCATGGAGAGTGGGAACTCGGGAGGCCTGCTGCTCCTCCGTCTCACGATAATCCCCGTGCTATGGGAGGACACATGGTTGGTCGTATGGGTGGCCGAGTGGACCTGCAACAACCAGGTCCTGCTGCCAGCTTTGGTGCTTCAGCTACTGCGAAGATCAGTATAGATGCTTCCCTTGCAGGAGCAATAATCGGCAAGGGAGGGATCAATTCCAAGCAAATTTGTCGGCAAACGGGTGCTAAACTATCCATCAGGGACCACGAATCAGATCCGAATCTCCGAAATATAGAAATGGAGGGCACTTTCGAGCAAATTAACGAAGCAAGTGCAATGGTGAGGGAGCTTATAATAACAGTCTCGATGGCAGGGCCTGGTAAGGTGGGACCAGGCGGTAAAGCAGGACCGGGTAAAGCCCCTGGCGGAATGGGAGGAGGAGGTCCTGCTCCTTCAGGTAGCAACTATAAAACAAAGATGTGTGATAATTTTGCTAAAGGTTCTTGTACATTTGGCGAGAGATGCCATTTCGCTCACGGGGCTGCCGAGTTACGCAAGTCTGGAGTGTGATCGCGTTTCCGATTTTGTTTACTTCTAATTAAAAGAGAGTTTTCATTTCGATTGTCGGGGTGGGTTCTTGTTCTTCTTCTGTTGTAGCTTTATTACGAGTATTCTCTTGGTTTTTCTTGATTAGAAGATAATTAAGTTATTAATTTTTATGATTGCTAATCATTTTCAATAGCTCTTGGATGTTTACATAATTTGTTAATGTTTGTTCTTTTAATGTTGGAATGGCAGATAACCAAATATTCTGGCTGTACGGATCTTTGTCTCGTTATGAAATTTATTTCAAGACTGTTTGGTTTTCAGGATTATAAAATTGTTGCAAATGACTGCTCTTTCTTATTGAATTTAGGTTCGATTAAATTTGATCCCTAGCCTGATATTTTCTTTCTTTTTTTTCTTTTTTTTTTTGGGTAAAATACCAAATGATCAAAAATGTTTTGATCTTGATTTTTTAAAGTTTAATTTTAGTTTTTTGAATTTGTTTCATTTTTATTTTTGAATTTTTAAAAGTTTAATTTTAGTTTTTAACCTTATAGCTTTATTTCATTTTGATTTTGAACTTAAAAAAAAAATAATTCTTTTAGATTTTTTTTTTTGTTTATTTTTCTTAAAGAAAATCATCATCTTCCTCTCCATTTAAAAATTGACTTTACTTTTTATTTTTTATTGTATTAAAATTATTACTATTATTGAATCGATTTTTATTAATATCAACTTCAAATTTATTATAAGTATCAATTTTAAAGGGTTTTTTTTAAAGTAGGAGAACTAAAGTTGGATTTTTAAAAGGGTATTTAACATGGATATTCAATTTGAATATAATTATTACATATTCATCCCAAATTGATTTTAATTGCAAAGG